>JADAQX010000064.1:0-119283 GCA_015476325.1 Cardiosporidium cionae
GGGGGGGTAGGAGAAGGGGGAGGAGAGGGGGGGGAGGAGAGGGGGGAGTGGGGGTAGGAAGTGTTTGGTTGGAAACATAGTGGAAAGTAAGAGGAGAAAAATGGAGCGGAAGCAAAATAGAGAAAGAGGTGTATAGGATGAGTTTACGAGTCGGTTACTACTGAAAGAGAAGAGAGATAGAGAGTAGATGTATAGGCGCTACAGAGTATATAGGGGATAGAGGCAATGCTAGCATGAGGAAAACAAAAAATCGAATATATATACTCGTACAATTACGTACGAAACGCAAAACTATGAGGATAGACTAATAAAGGGTAGAAATATGTGATTCGAGGAAGATTTTTGAACCCATCAGGAGGTGTAATGCGTTCAAAGTTATCTGTGTGGACGCTATTTGATGGAGAGGGAGACAAAAGAGATACACTGAAGTGTACAGGCCAAATAAGCAAAAAGTGAGACTCTCAAAAAGATTATTTGGAGTAGTAGGAGAAATGACATGAGGATCATCGTATGAAGAATCAACTCTCATGAAACAGGGTTGATGGTGGTGTTTTTTGATTGCCTTTGTATTGGCATGGCAGTGATATATTTGGATGCTACTCAAATCATCACACTCTATCGATGTTTTACTTCGTATTTATATTTCTTTTTATTCTTAGAATTAACACTTTTTCATCATTTACAAACGGATGATCTTTTCCTATATTGTGGTCATCAAGGCTGTGAGCAGTATGTTGATAGAGAATATATTCAAGGGGGGTATCATCCGTCACTACTCCCTGAGGATAGACTTTCTTTTAATCCACATACTGTAAGTTTTTATTTCTTTTATTTATCAAAAATAGGAAGCTTCAGTGTATAGAAATGGTTGGCAGAGTGTACGAAAACTATTTGTTGTATTTCTAAATGAAAAGTAAGGCAGATATAAGCAATTTTTTTAATCAAGAAGATGTATTGAAGGCGCACCTTATAAAATCCTATTTTATTTTGTTTAAAAAGGTTATACTTTTTGAATCCTCTTCTTTTGTGAGAATGGATGGTATGCATGTTTCTTTTTTAAGAGCACACGGTTCCTCTATAATTTTTTCTGAAGCAGTATACTATCATTTATGGAGTTACGAGAGAAGAGAATGGATCGGTGGCATTTGAAAGAAAATTCTTCTAAACTTTGATGCAGTTATTACAAGCATGGTTTTTGCTTTAAATTTTCTTGAATAAAAAAAATAGAGATGACGAACATTTTAAAAGTATAGGATCCTGTATAAATTCTTTTTATGGGGTTAGAGAGTTGTTTTTTTTATTACCCTTTTGATTTTTATATTTTTTGCAATCTTTTTAAACTTTTGTACCGTTTGGCCATCAAATCGTGACTTAGAATACTACACTCTACGATTTTCTATGAAATTTAATTTCTCATGCTTGCTAACTCTATAGTATACGTTTTATATAAAGATGATATTCATCTATTGCTAATAATAGGGTGTGACTACGAATAGAATACCTCGTTTTTTTTTCAGTTAGGTATTCGCACCTGTGCTTTATTAATTGGCTGTAGTTCCGCGCGGATAACTTCCTTTGGTCCAAACTATGATGTATGGTGTACTCCTTATGATTATCTTATTGGTGGCAGGTATATCTACAGCCAATTCTTAACGTGTTTTTGAAAGGGAAGTTAGAGTCACGAGAAGTGTATAGAGGCAAACTGGAGGCTGTAATTTTTTTCTGGCTTGTAATATTTTCTTACAAGTTTTTTAGAAAGAAATACGTCAGAAAGATTATGAGGAGGGGAATGAATTGAAAGAAATAAATGTGTTAGAGAGTGATAATAGAAGGGCAAGAATGCACTTATAAAAATGGATGAAACAAATGAAGAAATGGAATGACGATTAAAGTGGGGTTACACGAAATGACATTTTTATTCATTGAAAAAAAATATATAAAAATCGTCTTCCATCCTTGTAGTATATCTAGAGAAGATTGGATATGCAATGAATTTTAAAAGTTGTTATTTCATTTAAATTACATGTGTGCTGTGATGACATCTATGCGCGCAAATCTTCTCTATTCATGGATTTCTTTTTAGAGAGAATATTCGTGCATTCAAAAAGAACTTTTTCATTTATGTGATATATCTCTCTTCTTCATCAAAATTTTTATTTCTCTTTGCTCTAGCCCCTTTGTTATGGGAAATTTATGGAATGTAACGGATGGTGAAATTGATAGTGTCACGCGTAGTCTTTTGTGGAAATGGACGCAGCAGAATTCTTCTGATTGGTACACTCCTTTAAACATTTCTAATTCAAAATCACACAGCTTAGCTTATACTCCCGATACAAAAATACTGCCACTATGGCTTACTTTAACTGAAGCATTAAATGAGGCTAGGAATGCTTGTCGATTGCGCTATAGCACAGGAGCAGCAACCGTTTGCTTTGGACTTCCTCTCTGAAGTTTTTGAAGCATTTACTCGCACCTAAATATTGATGCGTAACTTAAGCATACAAATTTGCATTCCATTTATTGGATTTCTTGCAATAAAATAAGTATAGAAAAATCATAAACCGGAGTAGTTACGCACACACTCATAAATAAGAAAACTTGTTACTCTCGAAACCGAGTGGACTAACTAAACACCCTCCTGTAACTTCATGAGCAAAACCGTTCTTGTTATCATTAGATCAATGCTACATTCGATAAGAGAAGATGCTAGACGACCTGATTTAATGATATTTTGGTGTAGTAGTTTCCCATCATCTACATTAAGGCTCGATGTCAGCTACTCCTCACGTATGAAAGTAGGCACTACTGTCTTAATGTATTACTGACTCCTTTATGTGGAGTTTTTCTATTTTAAACGGAGACTTACTTAGCAAGCTGTATGAAATCAATTACAAAACATAGAACATGGTTGCGCTTTGCAAACTCTTTGACAAAGTAATTCAACAGCGTTGATAAAATTTGATCAATGCATTTGTGGAAATTGTTTTTGTGTAGATGAGGCATGTACGATACTTCAAGTAGCTTTGTGGAAAGGATTGCAAAAGATCTTCATAGTAAGCAACTCATGTTTTTGTTTACTAAAAGAAAAAATTTGCGTTGTACGATGGTAGTAGAATCTTTGTACAAACACTCAGTGCTTACTGCTGATGCGTTTGTTTTATTTCCTATCGGATACACCTGCCTCGAGTAAACAATCAATTTTTGCTTTTTTTTTGTTTGCAACTGAATAAAGCATGTGTTTCGTTTTTATTGATATTACGGCACCAAAATATTGAAAATTACGTTGAGGAATATTGATTTGTAATTTTATCCAAGGCCACTAACCTTAGTCGATCGCTTGCAGCGTTCTGACTAATTGATGGGGTGCACATTTATTTTACGACATATTTTTTTTTATAAATTTGTTTACAAAACAATGCCCTTCAAACAAAAAAATAATCCAACTACTTGTCTAGCGCAGATACTGCAAGTGCCCTAGAAAAAATAATGTGAGTAGCAAAAACTATTCATCTATCTTTATAATTCAAAAAGAATTTTTAATGAGGGTGTCTCAAAATTTCATTCAGAGTTTTCTTTTTTGCCTTGTGCAATTACCATTACAGTTATAATGTGTGGATATAAAAAGAAGCTATATTAGGAGTGCTTCTAATTTATTTTGAGGCTGTTCGATGGCATTCAGAAAGCTGGGATTTCCCGTCCCAAAACATTGTAAGCTGCCGGGTAGGATGCAGAGATGATCGTGTAGAATAAGCTCTCCACCTGTAAATTACGTACACAGGCAGTTTCCAGAATTTGTAGTCATGGAGCATTCTGATTCCATCCTGCCACTCCTGTGCTTTAGTCTAGCATTTCCATGAATCGTTTTTTTCTAATGCAATAAATATGATTCTTGAAAGGATGCCAAAAAAATGTTTTGTAAAAGTTTAATATACTTCGAACACATGCTAAGAACCCTGTTTGGAAAATAAAGTCACAGCTAAATGGGTTTTACTTACTAAAGATTTTATTTAGTCTTAAAAAATTATCACGTTTTAAAATAGTTACATAATAATTATTTCCTTTCGTTTCTATAGTCTACCATGTAATCTAGGGTTTTTTTAAAGTAATATTTTATCCCCAAGATTTGCCAGTCGAGATCTATCGACTCCGGCTACACGATTCTTCTAATCAATAGCGTGTTGTTTTTATTTACACTATTAGATTGTTGATAGTTTGAGAGCGTGGAAATACTTATTTTCTATAAATATTTCTCACTAGGTTCATTCGTTTATCTTTTAATAACCTTCTATCGAAAATAGAAGTAGGATAACGAAAAGCTAGAGCAACTAAGCTCATTAACCTCAGAGTGGTCTTGCTAAAATAATAATCTCGTAACTTATGGGTGTCGACAGCCCAACTCGATTCTCAATCAAAACCTCTATTCACCTTCACTACTACATGTAGTCAACCTATGGGTATGACATACTCTCAGGTATTATTCGTCTCTCCCTCTGGCTCTGTCATAACGACTTAACAAGGTAAGGTCTGACTTCTACGAATCAAAAGTTACTACCATGCATTCTGTTTCATAAACGCAACAGATACACAATGTGGAGAGCTCTCATCTCACAATTGCATTACATTGCTACTCGCTCTCTTCCTTAAGTGTGCACTTGAACACTACATTAATAATTCTTATGTAAGTTCTTTATCTCGCTCATTGACTAAAATCATATACTAGAAAAGGATACAATTATACACACATGAGCCATATGATGTATACACAATGATAAAACTCTCGATAGCATATTTCTATCGAAACTTGTGTGTAACACAAAAAGGTAAAAATACTTTTCATCATAATATTTTCTACATAAGATATTCTACTGCATTATTGTAATAAGTATTCCCTAATTACGTTTACCAAGTAGAATTCATAGATAAGTACGAAAATGTATCTTTTTAATAGATAATTGAAAACTATTAAAAACTAAGAACTTAAAAACTTAAATATATAAAAACTTAACTTAACTTGACGCACACACTAATACTCTCGTTGAGCATTCTGATTGTGTCAATCGTGCATCACATGGTTGCTATCTTTAGATACTGTGCGCTGGTCTTGCGCTTTCTTATTTTCGCTCCGTTACATACCATGTATTATCCGCGTTCATTTATGTTCCTATCCATTGTAGCTAAATCGAATTATATGCAATAATTGAGTGCGTTTTGAGTGAAGAAGATTTATATTCCTACTCTTGGTTTGATTCCATTTCGAAATGACATCCCACCGTGTTTTCTTTGGAAGGGCACAAAGCCTTCAACTTTCTCTCAGGGTTAACATTTATTATAGACATGTGACTACATGCGGCTTTTGTATAACATTTTGAGCGAGCTTCTACTTTCGCTTCTTATCTGATGAGACTTTCTACATGAGATCGACGACTTTTGTTCGTATATGACTTTCTCTCATTTTCCTTCTGCTACGTCTCATCTACCGCCAAAATTAACAAAATGTTTTCTTCAATTACATATTTTGTCATATTTGAATAGATGGTATGCCTGTTTTTCTGCCTCCGCTTATCTTTTGAATACGCCATAAGAAAACGATGAACGCTATAAAATAACCCTTTGAAATTTGTCGATTGCCTCCAGCAATGGTTAGAATGAATCGGTGATAAAGGATGGCACTCAATGTAGTGTTTCTTCTTGTCTATCCACGGCATATATTTGGATAAACTCTATTACAATTGTATAGAGTCCTGCGCAGATTCCCTGCCATTATATTTGTTAATAAATAGTTCTCTTCTGGCTCTTCCATCCCTCCCTCTTATGCCTGAGAGTACAATGGATCCTCCTGCAACACGTTTGCCCTTGTCCAAAACTCCCTGTAAACATTGGCAATATTCATCAGCCGTAATCACCCCCAAGGAAGAGGCATTTCTGCTGGAGATATCAAAGGGACTTCTGCATTATCACCCCCCGAAACTAAAAGGGGTAATGCAAGACGCAGATTCTTCAATATCTTGTGACAGAGTACATCTTCTCCACGGTAAGAGAAATAGGTTGCATTTTCTAAAAAAAATTTATACAAATGATACACTTACTGTGGTAGAGGTTGCATGTGTAAAAGCAGTTTAAGACTCTGTTTCCTCCAAAACACCGGTGCAATTTTTTCAAACAGTTCAAAAATGTTTAATATTTTTTTCCCACGCGAGTGTTTCGTGCGCATCCTCACATTGCTAGTTTCATTTACCTTTTCCAATAAATAGTATTTGTTTATTAACACTGTGCATACTCTTCAGAAATCCACATGATAGATTCAGTGCAGAGTATTCCCAGACCCAACTCCTCAGAATCGACGATTTTATATACCCACCTTGCTTCAGTTCTTCCTGACTCATTGTTAGACCGCATTCGAATTACATGGGACTGTAAGACTCTCCCTAATTGCATTTCAGTCATTCGATGTCTACCTAGTGTGGCTGTTCCTGCGTTTGTGGATAATCCTGGAGCTTTTGAGGTACGTCGCATTTCTTAGGATTTACTTGAAGAATACAGCGTCTCTTTTATATATTTTTGGCTTGATTTCTCTACTTCTATATGTATATGCAAAAAGATATAAAAGGGATGGGTACATACTAATCAAGGAAAGATAGTTTTGTGGAGGCTATTGTTTTTTTCACATACTTATAATGTTTCCTTCTTGCCTCTCGGTGAGTATATTTCATTTCCTCGTTTTTTGTATCTCTTTTTTGGTTTTGCAACAGTATGGCTCTACTTTTCACTTTTATTTATAAAATATGGAAGCCATGTTGTCTGAGTGAAGTGAAAGTGTGTGACTTTGTTTCTTTATCCTCTAATGTGCCTTTTTTGCCATTATTTCACAGCCCTATCTTTCCATTCTTTGTCTTGAATCCGCATGCCCTCTGGAATTCATTCATCTCCCTGAAGAAGGTAAGAATTTTGAATCCTTTCAAAATTATTCTACCAAGAGGTTGACCCACCTCCACTCTCTTTTATAGTGGCCTGTTGGTGTTTCTCTATCGTTTCAAACGCACTCTTTCTACTCTATCTTTTCTTTTAAGCTTATAATTTATTTTTATTTTGTTATCCTTTCCCTTAATTTCATGGCATTTGTGTTTGCAAGATGATTTTTTTATCTCCCCCTTTTGCAGTTTTTTCTCTCTTTTTTTCTTCTTGAAATCTTATCTTTTTTACTCAATAGTACGCATGTATTTGATTGGATTCATTCTTTACAAACCTTTTCAATTTCACAGTATCTATCATTTCTCTCTGTTTTATCTGTTATTTTTATTTTATAGCATGGAATACCCCTTCTGAAACTCTTGAACATTCCAATGGCCACTCAGAGAGTTCTTCAGCCCTCCTTCATCGCTGTGAATTGCTGTCTATCTTTCAAGAGGAACGTTTTCGATATACTTTTTCTATTCCATCCACACGGACAGTTTGTTATTCTTCTAAAAAGGTAGAAATTATTCAGAAAATGTATGATTTACCTATATTACTAGGTAGAAATGGATAGAGTAGAGATGGATAGAGTGAGATGGAGATAGTAGAGATGGATAGAGTGAGATGGATAGAGTAGAGATGGATAGAGTGAGATGGATAGAGATAGAAATAGAGGTTAATAGAGTAGGATAGAAAGAAGTAAAGATATATATAGATAAACATCGAGATAGATAAAGATAGCGGTAGAGATAAAAAGAGATAGATAGGGATAGAAGAGGTAAATTGAAATGGATAGAAATAAATAAATAAAAATATCTTTGGCAGCATCCTGATGTAGATTGGATACACCTTCAGCGCGTATCCATTTTTAAAAAGTTTATAAACTCAAGAGAGTGGCAGATGCTATGGATGGGAGGCCATCAAATTATAAAAATGAAATTTTTTCATTTCTTATTATTTTGGATATCGGAGTAATTTATCGATTTTTTCTCTTGAAATTTTTGTTTATTCTAATAATTTTTATCTTATATATCTATGGACTATAGACTGAAAGCATGAGAGGCAGTTAGGGAAAAAGAAGAAAATTTGCTAGTTTTTAGAGAAGTCTATAATTTATTAAATCTAAATAAGGAGACCAAATTGGGGCTAGATGCATGGGAAGGCTTGCATCTAGAAAAAATATATGTAGAAATGAAGGAAAACGTAAAAAATTTCATAGATTTCACACTATCTAAAAGGAACGCGTTTATGAGGATTATTTGACATGAATGCATCTCAGTAACAAACTGTGAGGAATTTCATAGAGTTTACAGTATTTGAAACGAATGCATCCTTGTAATTTACAAAATTTTAACTGAGTTTAGAGGAAGAAGCCTTGTAGTGGCCATACATGTATATTTTGAGAAAATAAAATCCACACGTTTCTTTGTAGGAAGAGGAAGGCGTGTTGAGGGTTGATAGTTTCTCCTAAGGCAGGTGTTGGAGAGTATGGAAAAATGGAGAGAACTTAGCCACACATCCTTCTTATTAGGAGCACTATTTCAGTAGAGAGGATGGATATGGCAGGAGGAGAGGAGAGAAGGCATCTTTAAAAAGAATTAACGTTCCTCAAAACTTACTCTCTTTGAAGTATTACTACAACGAATTCAAGTTTAACCTGTCCACCCTCTGGTATTTATAAGAGGAGGAGGATGTGTATTCTTTTTTGTGTGTAACTCTATAAACCGATGGTTAAAACTATATATAAAATACAATTTGTTGTTTGATAATTTCTATATCATAAATACTCCGTTTAGAGGGTAAAGCGGAAGACTACTTTCCTTTTGATGTTCCGCCTATTGAAGCCTTCACGTGAGAAAAATTTTCTGTTTTAAAAGTAATAAAAAATTGGATATCTCTCTAACTATAGTTCACAGAAATGTACATAGCCTTTGTTTTATGTGAGTTATACTCTTAAATTTCGAAAAGATGGCCTTCCCAATGTGAGAGATGGATTTATGCATTTTTTTATCATTTCTATAGAGGCTGTAGAGTCTCTTGTACTACATAGTTCCATCACCTTTTACAAGCGAGTGATTCTTAATAGTTTAGTAGAGGAGGTAGAAATTATATATTTATAGATTTGTTTAAAACAATTTTATAGAAATGGGGTAGTATACAACAATGAAATGAAGGAGATTTCAAGTTAAGAGAAAAGTTTTCTTTATTTATATTTTTTTTAACAGAGCTGCTCTGGACATATTCTCCTCTTTTTTGGAAACGTCTGCCCTCACCGCCAGTATTTTCTTCACTGCCCTCATCAAAATCTGACAACGGCTGCTCTCCCATTTCATCCTCTTCTCTCACTCAAAAGAATTTTCCACACACTTATGTCTACAATGTATACGATTGCATTGCCTCCCATTTCAATCATACACGGTAATGTGGTATATTTCTTTGACTAGAGGATAGTAAAATAGATAAAAGAGGTCCTATCTATGTATATATAATTTAGCAAAGAAAATGGACAAAAGAGGAGAAGCTAAGAAAAGGTATCCTCAAGAGATATTTTGAAAAAATTTGAACGCTGTGGAGGGTGAAAAGAAAATTATATACTCATGCGAGGCATTGGAAGCCGTTTCACCCTCTTTTTTTTTTTTTTAGAATTTTGTTATAAGGGAGTATTATAGATTTGTTGAAAGTTAATAGAATGTATAGGTTTGGGTATTTAGTGGTTTTGATTTTCCCACACAAAATGAAGCAGAAAACGTTTTTATTTCCATTTATATTTGCTAAAAGAAAGTATAAATGTTGAGATGCCTGCAACACCTACACACTGTACGTTTGAAACTCTCCATTTTGATGGAATGAAATTGCAATGGAGAAAAATCCACAAAATGCGGCGTAAAAAACCAAATTGTACGCAAAATATTACGAATTCTCAAATTTGCAATTCTCTTTACCATTTTTGTAGATTAAAATCCTATCGATGTACTTCATTAACTACTGACAATAGTGTTTGTATAGTATTTTGATCCTGAAGGTGATAACCTAAGGAGGAATGCATACCTGTTGGATTTTCTGGGTGTTTATTTACTTTTTTTTTTAGAATATTAGATTAATTAGAGGGGTGGGATGCGTATCGTATGTTTGATTGTGTTTCTTTGTTTTATTTAGTTTCTGTGTAATCTCTTTTTTGAAATTCAAGGAAAACACGATGTTTATATATATATATATGTATCTCCTCTATATTCTGAGAGAGAGAGAGAAGAGGGTCATTTCTAGGCAATTTTTTCTTCTCATCTTATGAAAACGTATTGCTTATTTGAATACACCGAGTGGAAGATATATATTTAGGGTTTTAGTGTCTCTGCTTCTATCAAAGTTTTAGTGTCTCTGTTCCTTTAAATCAGATACAAGCCTTGGCCAAATGTGGTAAAATTTCTATCACAGTTTCCAAAAGGAAGCCTCGTGTTAGATTGTGGGTGTGGAAATGGAAAATACTTGAATTGCTTACCTTCGACCCTACAATTTATTGGATTTGATCGAAGTTATCCTTTACTTCGACTAAGCAAAGAAAAAGGAGCCACAGAAGTCCTCCAAGCCGATTGTGAAACTTTAGTTTTTCGTGATGGTAATTTTTTCAAAATTTATATCGCATGAAGAACAGAGAAAGATGTATATAGCCCTCTTCCCGTGTCTATCTCTCTTCTATGTGATAAAATTCATAATGATGTAGGTGTAAGTACACCCATTGTACACTTTGTAATAGTATCCATCCTTTATACTTTGAATGGAATATACACTGCTGTGTATAGGCATAATGGATGGATGTATTTCTGTCGCAGTCATTCATCATCTAATTACAGTAGAAAGCAGGTCAATTCGTAAATGCAGGCGAATGTATATTATAATTCGAATCAATGCGTGTTGCCGGCAATTTTTGTGGCCTTGAGTTTGATTTATGATGATTTGTTGTACGTTTTAATTGGATTTTTTGCTTCTTATTTATTTTGATGGATGTATGTGCGGGTGGTTGCACTGTATGTACACCCTGTTTGTATACTTCTGCTTTGATGGCGGCTATTTATTTTCTTTTTTCATGCCTGTACAACGTGTTTTTGTAGTCTCCTTATATTTAATGAACACTATAATTCTTCGTACATTTGTTTTACAGGGCAGCTGCTATAAAGGAAATGGTACGGTGTACTAAAATTCATGGGGAAATTCTTGTAAGCGTTTGGTACGGTGATTTTTCTATTTTAAGGAATTTCTTTGCATTTCCGTTTCTAAAAAGTTGTAAAACATAAGCGATAGTCTGCACCTTTATTACATAAGGATAAAAAATCCCTTTAAGCTTGGAAAGCATTTCAATAATAAGGTTTTTTCTGCTCAAAAATTTGAAAGGGTGACTTTGTCGTTGCGTTAAATAAGTTGTAGAAATTTGGTTACTGAAACCTTTGCTTTCGTTTCTAATGAACTATTTTATTGTCTTTATTCTTACTTTTGTAGGGCATTTGAACAAGAGAAAGGAACTATTGGAGCTCGACAATTCGATTCTCAAGATGGTATAACTATTTTTATGTATAATTGTAGTCTCGCATTGGATTACCCCCCCATTGTAGCAGCAGTGCCTACCATGTTTTTGAAAATAATAATGTTTAATTGTGTGTTGTTTGTTTCTTTTTTATGGGTATGTAAATCCCCTGTATCAAAATGTACTTTTTTATTAAACAGTCGTATGAAATTATTTAAGTGTCAATGCATTTGTTCTAGGATGCAGTATACTGCATTTTAGAGGGGATGTTTGGATGCGTTCACTAACTGGTCGCTATTCTGTTCTTAAAGCAATTACATTCTTCTATTTTTCTTTCTTTCATCAGTATTGGTTCCATGGAAATTGCAGAAGTCACATTGTGCAGCTCTGGATGAGAAAGATACAAATTTTAGCAGTGATGGTAGGCTACCACACTTTTCCACCTCTTACTCACTTGTGCCTTATTTATTTCTGTCAATATATTTTATCATGGCGGCGGAATACTGAGAAGAATATCATTGCTTTTGTGGGTGTGCTTGGACTTTTTTAGTCTCTACGAAGTCCATAGTTTTTTTGATTGTGTCTATAGTAAGGTGCATAACCTGAGTGCTGCTAAGATTTTTTATTTTTTTTCAACTAAAGTTTTTTTGTTATGGTGCAGTGAATGCTAAGCTAGAAGACACGAGTTTACCGACACAACAGCCGGTGTGTGCTGCAGCTGAAAGTTCCGATTTGATAATGCTGAAGCGTTACTATCATGTTTTTAAGAGAGATGAATTGTATAATTTATGTGCAAGCATAAAGAATATTCAAGTTGTTGATTTGTATCTTCATGCTAATAATTGGATAATCATACTTAAAAAGATAGAAGCAACCGCCAAAAAAGCCTAGGCTAACTTTCTATTGTCCTATTCATCAAAAAATGGCGCAGGGTAAGGATACTGAAATCAGTAGTTACTCTACGCGGAAAAAATGCGTAGGCGGCATGTAGTTTGCTTGGTTTGTAGTATTGCATTTAGATTTGTTCTTTCCCATTTAAGCACCCTCAAAAATAATGAGAAAGGTATCGCTCATTTCAGTGCAGAAATACGTCTAATTTGTATCATCAGAAATGGCAATATCGAACACAAAAAGAAAATGTAAAGAAGTTGTTCATTTTTCAATTACAAAATTGGGCGACTTCATCACACCACTCAAAGCAAGCTTCTTGCTAATGTAACGATCATATTGAATGTGTATTTAGTAATGTGCTTCACTGGCATTTCTGCTCTCTAACCGTCCATTGTACTCTAACTTTCTCAATGGCTTTTCATGTTAGTTTGTTTCCATCAAAGCATGGTATCATCAATTGTCACGTCGATAAAAACTCAGCTCTTGCTGAATATTGCTTATCTAAAAGTGCTGAGTAAGCAAAGAAATACTTCACTTTCGGTAACAAATGCGAACCGAAGCATCTCGTACAGTAAATAATAACTAGCTATGCGTTTCTTTCTTCAAATTACTGATCATCTTAATTTTTTCTTATTTCAGCAATAGTAAAGCTTGGAAAATTTTACGGATTTCCATACTGTGCAGATTATTACGCGCGTACCCATGCCCACTACTCACACGCATCTGCCCGTGACCTGTTTTATTAGAACCCTCTGTTATTCCCGAATAATAAATTGAGATAATTTTTATTCAGCTAAAAGGAAACTGTTCTTTTGACAAGCTGCAACCATATTTTCCGTCAATTGAATAGTGTGATGTTGCTTGTTTGATTGCAAATATTTGTTTGATGGTGTAGGATTCAAGGGGCTTGGATTATTTTATTTTCCTACACGCAAATGCTTACCAACGAATAGTTGAGATACGACGGTTCATTCTGCTATGTTACATAGCGCAAGATGGGTACTGGCAATTATGAAAGATATATTGCGATAACACCAGATTGCTACTTAATCTTAAACTTATCAAGAAGTGAATACTATCTATTCTCTTGTGTCAGCCATTAGCGGTAATGTGACATGACCATGGGGATATTCAGACTGTAATTTGAAAGCGATTTTTCAAAAATAGCCATCGCTTCAATAGCAAATTCGATCAAAATCGTAAAAAACTCTGGAAAAAACTAGGTTGAAGACATCTCTCAATTTCCTTCAACAACTCTTTTCTTGAGTATTTTGCCAATAGTTTCCAGTTGTATGTTGCTGCACACAAAAGAGCAATCACATGAGTGTATGCAATAGCGTAATTTCTAACTGAAGCATCTTTAAAATACATGGACAATAATAAAACATTTCTTTCGCTACCGAAGTCTTTCAAGCAGTGCATTCGGAGATAAATTGTGAAAACTAAAATGTCACTTCAATCTAGTACTCCTACAGTTAATAATGTAAAGCTCCGTTAATTTTCATTGGAAGTTTGACACAATAAAACAAGAGAAAATCTGCAGTTTAAGATACCTTGTTCCCTCATAAATGGATCCAATCTTAGAGTCACGGAAAAATTTTTCGATGGGGTAATCCGTTGTAAATCCATAACCCCCAAAAAGCTCAAGGCATTTACTCGCAACATGCTCAGCGGTCTAAGAAAAAAAGGCAGTACCATCAACCAGAGACTTTTAACAGGAATGAATTAGTCTTCCGAAAAGAAGTAATGAAACGCAAAGAGAGAGAATGCGCATTCAAAAAGATACAGAATAGGAGTTTCTGCGTATAAAGATTCGAGCAATGCCCATGTAATCACGCAATAGTGAGAGTGTAGCTACTGGGAACTTCTACTTGTTTATTAGGTGCGTAAGCGTAGAATATCCACGTGCAACAGGGTGAATGAACGAGAAACGAATAGATTCCTTTTCAATCATCGCTCTAATTACATTTTAAAGAGAGCCATTATGCTGAAATGAAACACAATGATTTAGCTACTTTTTCCAGCAGTAAGATGCTCATTTTAATTTACTGTGGTTAACGCTATCTAAATATGATCGTTTAGTCATATACCTTCGGAAATTGTGTAAGATAATGTTGTTTTTCCAGGGTGTAGATTGAAAAGCTTACAAACATCCCATTGTCTTTTTCATATGATACTTTTGGGTAAGCGTGATAAAATGGCAGCTAGAGGTGGAATTTGTCTATTGATGGAAGTGAAACTACCACATGTTGAAAGATTCCAGTTAAAAATAGCGGGAATGAAAGGAAGTCAAGAATCGAACAGATGCTTACCCGTCCGGCTACTAATTTTGCCATAGCTGCCTCTTTTGTAAAGGGATAACCATTCTCCTTCAAAGCAGCTGCATTATATACTAGCAACCGAGTCGCTTCAATCTCTGTAGCCAACTGTATCAAAAAAGACACAAATCCATGTCATTCAGATGTTAGATTGCAGCACATAGATGGGTGAAAAAAATCATTTCCAGTCTCTATAAAACTATGGGTAAAAAGCATAGCGATGCAGGAAAATATCTCGTTTATAAAAAGAAATTTCTAGCTTGAAAAACATCACAAATGATTGCTTATGCGATCCCACTAAAACGAAAATAGGATAGAGAGCCAGTAAACAGAATAATGGAAACAGAATAATGGAGACTATAACTCTATTTTTCTAATGCTTAAAAATAATTTCCCCCCACTCCCGGTTGGAATACAATGGGTAGATACAGCCACTTCGTCGCTGTTTTACTTGAAAAATAATCTTTTTTTGTCAAACAAAGTCGATGTAATAACACATACTAAAAAAAAGAGAGAAAAAAATCTATGAAGTGATTAAGATATGTTTATCCATTTCTGCTACCTCTGCTATTTGAAATCGCACTCCTTGAAAATCTCCAATAGCAGACCCAAATTGTTTTCTCTCAAATAAATATGGCAAAGTTTGAGAGAAAGCACCCTCTGCTAATCCTAGCATTTGAGCAGCTATTCCTACACAAATGTTCAAACGGCAAAATTTGCAAAAAAAAAATGTAAATCACAGAATAAAGTATTTCAAGGAATACACAAAGTTTACATCCAATACATTTCATTTTTGTTCAAAAAATTTATGCAAGACAATGAAAAAGAAAAATCAGAGCATGCAGCGATATCCAAACTTGTCAGATACAGAAAAAACAAAAGAGAAAAATCAGAGAATATAGAAGCAATACAACATATAAACTTTGAAAATATGCACATCCGTTTGAGGAGGAACAGGATGAAACTATAGAATTCAAAAAGGAGAAAGAGAGAGAGATGAATTGAGAGAGAGGAATTGAGAGAAAGAGAGAGGAATTGAGAGAGAGAGGTTAAAGGAAGAGACACGCTCAAGGAAAACATCAACGAAATGAAAATAAAAGCAAACCAAAAACAAACAAAATAATTATATTCAGTATTAAGAATACATCCATCCAAAAAAAATAAAAGAGTGCGTACAAGTATAAGAGCGGAGACTCTGATCATCATTTTCTGCTCTTTTATGGTTCTCAATATTTGTTTCTTCTCCAAAATTTTAAATTCTGAAGTTTTCCCATGCCCTCTGTCTTTACTACTCCCCCTTCTTCGCATCAAGTTTTCTAATTTATTTCTCCTTCTAACTATGAAACACAGAAACAAAAGCTATACTTCCTCAGCTCTTAAATTTTCCTTCTCTTTCCATGATAACCCACAAATAATACAGCTTTTGCTTACCAATACGGCCTTCATTGAGACTATCAATGGCGATTTTATATCCAAGGCCAATCTCACCTAAGACATGTGAATCTGGAACCTGGAAAAAATTAATTAAATTTATTTTTAAAGATAAATTCTTGAAAATAAAAAGATAACCAGTAGACACAACGTGTTATTGAAGGGATAAAAGAGAGAAGATTAGAATGCTTTGAGAGAAGAGGCAAGAGAAACAACGAAGAAACACTTTGAAAGGATTATTAAAAAAAAAGGAAATGGAAAAAACTAGAGAGCCATCATTTTGCAACTCTTCATAGAGAAAGGAAAGCTGTGTAAAGATAAATCTCCACACACATCTGTATCGTTTCTTCTATGCAGTGGGATTGCATAATGAATTTCAATCAAAGACGCATAAAGAATGAAAAATGCATTTTATGACACACAGTTTCTCTCCCAAGAGAAAAAAAATGCAAAAAAGGAAAAAATACAAACAAATATCGTAATTATCTTCATAGCTGTTAAAACTTACAAATACATTCTCTAGAAAAACTTCACACGTAGAAGAGGCACGAATTCCCATTTTTTTATATTTCCCACCAATAGTGAGTCCCTTGGTGCCAACATCTACAATGAAGGCTGTGATTCCATGATGCTTCTGTAATAGAGAGAATGAAAGAAATACAATTGAATACAGTGAACCTTACAAAAATCGTAAAAATAAAGAAATAAAGAGAGAAAAATGAGCAAAAGAAGGAATAGAAAAGGAAAAAATAGAGAAAAATGAGCAAAAGAAGGAATAGAAAACAGTAGAACCAAAGGCTATCCTCGTTAATATATTCAAAACTTTACTGAAACGCTCTATGCATCTCTAGCCATTATTTTTCAGCAATTTATTCTCCAACAAGATGTATCCCACATTCTTCCTTTTTGTTCAATCCTCCTTATCATTTCCATTGGCTTTACATGAGTTCTACAGTCTATAGGCTTAGTCCTATCGTTTCAATCTTTTTCATTTGCTTCATCCATTCCCCTCTTCTACCTCCCACTCTTCTAAATCCAATGCATTCTACACATGTAAGCAATAAACAGTACAAGGCGAAAGAATCTCTTCTGTATCCGGGTGTACGTACACCGCATACTACAAGAGAGAGAGGAGATTCTCTCCTCCTTCAGTCCATTTAAAGAGAGAAGCCACACATGAAAAAGCTGAGCACGGTGTCTCCACATTGCACAGGATTTCAATATATAGCCTACATATTTTTCAACACAAATTTCTCTCTCTTTCACTGTATATACAGCCATTAAATCTTCACAGGAGAGGCATTCTTACTTTGGAAGGATCGACAGTGGCAAAGATTATAAATACACCCGCCTCCTTTGAGCTGGATATCCATTGTTTTGCTCCTATATATTCGTAAGAAGAGGCAGCAGTATATAACAATACTATTAAAGAGTAAGAAGGACTTCCTAAAGCTTTTCAAAGGCAAAAATAATATAGAGTAGAAGCAGCCACACTCTCATTTTATCCATGAAGCGTGTTGACTGCCTATTTCTGTGTATTTCAAAGGTGAAATTCTCATCTATATCTCGAAATGAAGAGAGAGAGAGAGTATAGAGTCCATCTTTCTCCTTTTTTAAAATAAATCTTCTTTTTTTGGAAATGAAATAGATTTGAAAAATAATTTTGGAGTAAATAAATGAAATAGTTTGCAGGCCGTTTTCTGATATTTTCTCTTAAATGTGGCAAAACGTTCAAATTTACACGTAGATGTATTCTCTTGTTGTATAACTTAAAGAAACGTTTAATCTAAACATAAACTTTGAAATTCTATAAATTTATAGAAGCCTTTTTGACACCTTTTCTGTATTCTAAAGAAAGAGAAGAAAAATTAATACCATCAAGTTTCCAACCACCCTCCACCTGTGTGGCTTTGGCTCGAAGGGCAAAGGCATCGGATCCAGAAGAGGATTCAGATAAACAAAAAGATCCCACTATATCTATAAAGAATGTACAAGAAAGAAAAAAGAAGTAATAAAAATGGATTTATCTTGAGAAAGTGAAACGTTCTACAAAAAAATTCAGAGGGAGAACTCCACCCGTCTCCTACACCTTTTAGAGTGTGGAAAAATAGTAAAGAGTAAACAGCCAGTAAACACATCAAAAATTAAATTAAACAAAGAATGAACTTCATGAAATACTTTCAAGTTGGATATAGAAGCAGATAAAATTCGAAACAGAAGCATAGGAAAGCAGTTTGACGTCCACCACACACCTTGAGCACATTTTGGTAGATAGAGAGCCTTCTGTTCTTCTGTACCATACAGTTGGAAGCAACGATTGATCAACGTATTCTATACAATCACACTATAGACGATGAAACTACAGTAGAAAAATAAAATTCGCTCCATACAAAAACTTTAAATAAGAGAGATGCAATTAGGCATTGAAAAAATGGGAAGAAAAGATGAAACAGAAAATTGCTAAAACGATGCCTATAAACTGTGTGGAATGTCTTGTTAACTTCATTTTTCAGAAATGAAAAGAAAAATAGAGTGGCCTTCGTAAGGGACTAAAAAATCCCACTTTGAATCTGCTGAAAAGGTGTGTGGATTTTATTTTTCAACCTAGAGAGATCCTCTTTTTTATATATATAAAAAAAGGTGGAAAAGAAGAAAAAATATAGATAAAATGGGAAATACATGCCATCCCATTGATTTTTATCGCTTTTTAAGAATAGGTTTGTGTTGCGATGTTTTTATTAAAAAATTTGAACAGAGGGGTCATATTTTTCTCACAAAGTCGTTTTCGTTTAGGGAGTGCAGAGATGGCTCCTATTCAAAATTAAGGTGATACTTTCTCTCTCTCTCACAAAGTATCCCATTTCTCTCTCTCTCATCACATTTCTCTCTCTCTCTCTCATCACATTTCTCTCTCTCTCATCGCATTTCTCTCTCTCTCTCATCACATTTACTTCGCTTTTGCCTTTATTTCATTGCTGAATTATATATTTGTAAAAAATAAAAAGAAATGCGCTCTACCCTTGGACAGGCCGTGTACGTACACTCTCTCTTTCTGATAGAATCCATTTCCTTCGATAAAAATCAGAGAAATATTTGTTTTTTTTTCGTTGGTTATAATATATGTCATCCCGCTGGAAAATAGATTGGCATTTCTTCTATCTCTTCTACCCAAAGAAATGTCAAAATACATTTAAACTTGGAGTAAAAACGTCCTGTGTATATTTGCTCAAAAACATGTTTATGGGATGAGAAGAAAAGATATGGAAGAGATTATAAAATAGAGTAAAAGAACGTAAAAATAACACATTCACGAGTATTTTTATAAACAAAGAGAAGAACGTACATGAATATCCACCATGGCAGCTACAGAAGGGTCTACGCGAGCAATTTCTTCAATAATAATCACACAATCTGTGAAAGACATGCCACTGCCTCCCATTTCTGTAGGAATTTCGATTCCCATGAAACCTTCAAGAGTAAAGCAGGATTAAAATATGATTTTAAGGATGTTTTTTATGCATAGATATATTCCTAAAGCAATAAACACTTTGCAAGAGTATATATTTAGAGATTTGGGTGTGGATTCTATACTTTTAATGTTAAAAGTTGCCTCTAGAGTTTGAAGGTTACGATTTTTACGGATAAAAAGGGATAGAAGGAGGCTCAGAAAGAAGAATTGTAGAGAGAGTAGCATATAGAGACATGAGAAGCAAAATCAGGATATCTGAGGCAAAAATCTTCAAACCTTGTTCAAATAAACTATGGATAACCTCTGGAGCAATAACTTCCTCTTCTTCCATTTTATGTACTAGCGGGGCGATTGCCTTGCAAAAGGATAAGAAAAAGGATATTTTTTATAATTTTACAAGAAAATGCCATGCTCAAACATACAGAGAACGAAGGAGAAAAATAGGATGAAAATTTGGAAAGCAGAGCGTTTCATTGTTGAAATTATTTCCAAAATAGAGAAATATACACACCGTTAAAACCCTTTTCAAACAAGATATACACACAAAAAAATAATTAAATTCGAACGTTCAACCATCGATATAACAACCATTGCTTTACAGACTCGTGTTTTGCATCACGTTTTAAAAAGCAAGTTCTCTGGATATCAATCACCTAGAAGAACGTTGGTTTTTGTACAGATATATAACCTATTTTTATGCTTTATAATTTAACCACAGGTTTGTTTATATATCCATATAAACGCGAAATGAGGCAAAAAAGTCCAACATAAAAAAACTCCAAATCTTCATTACTCAAAGAAAATGCATCTTTTTTCTCTTTTCACACGCTACTAACTCAATCAAAACACAAGAAAAGAAAAAAATAAACAAATCCTAAGCAGGCTCTCACGGTTTCTACAGCCTTTCAAAATATAAAAGATTTAAGAGTCTATCCAAATATACATTTTCTTCCGTTTAAATCGAATTATGATTAAGAGGAAGTTACTGTAAACAAAACATCCATCCTGTTTAAAATGATGAATGTATGTCAACGTATTCAATTGAAACCAGCCACTATTCCACTCTAGAAAAATTAAGGAACTTTCAGGAAATCAAAGAGGAGCAGGGGTGGCTACTGGCCTTCTAATTTGATTCTTAAAAAATATACTGTCTAAACACCTCTTATTACGTATTTACACAACTTACATCTTCAGTATATCTTCGAACAGCCTCTCGTAACATTTCTTGCTCTGTAGGATGTTTTTTATATAATAAAAACAAAGTGATAGAGTGAAGAATGCAACAGAATACAATGCAAAATGTAGGCCATACAGGTTTTGAAAAATCCAGCCTTTTAACAATGCAAAACGTGTTCATTCGTTTTAAAATTTGTTTAATGGAATGAAAGATCTTATTAGTATGTCTTTAAATACATATGGAGAAAGAAATCTGTAGGAGTATTCCAATGAGACTAAAGCATAGGCTGCTATAAATCTTAATGCCTCTCATAAAGTAAAAGAGGCTTCAAACAAAAGGGGGTGTGGCGGCTTTATTTTTTAACAAAAGTAGCAGCCAAAGGATCTCCCTACAGTGAAGTATTCCTACACTCTAAAAAAAAGAAAACGAGCCACGATTTTTACACCAGACACCATTGGGAGGATTCTTACCGGATGAAAACCGGGAAAGAGGTTGACGTAGCATACCCTCACCCTCTCCAGAATTCGTAGAGCAATGCGCTGCAGCTATTTTAACAAAATTAGAGCACGGTGAGGGTAGCATACACCGATGACCAAGCAAAGAATATCGTTTTCCATTGTTTGAGGCAATGAAACGAGGAGTAAAGCATCGACCGCTGCAGGCGAAACCATCAAATGAAAATCTTTTCTCGTTTAGTATAATCATAAGTACGAAATTGTTTAAAAAAGTATCTTTTTTACAAAAAAATCACTTTTATGGACGAAAATGAAATGGCTAGCAACTATTCTCCGACATGGGAGAGTAGGTTGCTTGAACAAGATAACTATTTTGTGAGAAAACTACTACGGATGCAAACGTCATAAAAGCACTCAGTCAAAAAGGTTTGATGGTTATAGTCTGTCTCGATGCTTGGAGAAAGGTAAAAAGTATCAGATAAGAGGTTCCCTCAAGCACACTCAAGATCAGTCTATTCAAAAGGCCAGCAGCAAGCAAATTCAGCATGTGATATGTTTTTGAAAAAAAATAAGCCTTGTTATAAGTAACTTATACACTTTTTTGTTTGAAAAATGCACTGCGTAATCTATCTCTTCATTGTGGATAACACGCGGAACGATGGAGCAACGTTGCAATATGGATTCTGTTGTCACTTGAAAAATTTCTTCAAAGTTACAGCAAGAGAGGTGTACTATTATACCATCCTATTCAAATGACGGCAGTACTTGACAAATGTTATCACTAAAATACATTCAATATATTGTCGCATCTTTTACAATTTTTCATAGTTTTCGTACTCAAACAAAGCAAAAGCAGATACATTCTACTTTGATGAACTGTTTTCCTTCCAAAGTTTACAGAAGAGTACAGAGGCACTGCATTATAACGTATTGAAGAGGACGAGTAATGTAATAAGTAACTTACCCAATGGAAGAATTCCATTTTTTTATGAGTAACCGAGAAGCCACCGAAGCCATCTTTACAACAGAAAAAACGAAGAATCAGTAGAAGGAGAAGTAAAAGCAATGATTATTCTAGTATTGGCTCGCCCAGGTATGAAAAACAAGTGTAAGTTTTATAAATGTAATGGTGGTTGATAAAACGGGGTCCTTAGAGAAAGTCGTGCAAAGTTTAGCGTCATGATTTCAGCCGCTAAAAAATTATTCTCACTATGAATTGATTTTTTTTCCGCGGATAGATCGATTGAAAAAACTGCTCATCAGCCTCTACAATGTATTACGCAAAGAATCTGTCGACTCTTAAGTATCCCATTCGCGATCGTGCTACCTATTTGAGAAAGGACCACTTCCCAATCCTTTCTCAAGAAAATACAAGGAGTTTCTTGAGCAAGAGTGGAAGAGCAAGCAAGAATCAGCGGTGACAAAGCGATCACTTATAATAGGTTTTTTTTCTTGTGGCCTTGTTTAAATTGTTTGGCTGTAAATCAGCAGAATAACTGGGCAAAAATGAATCCGCGTACTGATGTAGAGAGTACAGTATCGATCATTTTGAAATTAGAAAGGCCCTCAATTCTCATTCTACTAGCAGAGTGGCACAAACTATCCCCTTTTATGATGAGAATATGAGTAATTTGAAGGTAAAATTTACCGGTTCCTACTGAGAATTCCAAAGCAGCAGATTCTTCTTAACATTTAGGTGCCATAGAAGACAAATTGGCATGCTCTTTTTCTCCCTCCAAATCATGTAACTCGTTGACCAGATTTTAAAATATAACCGATTCCAAGTTTTAAAAAAGCTTTATACCTTTTAAGTTTGTTTATTGCAGTCGCTACTCTAAATTAGAACTAGTTGCTAACTTGACTCTATGCTTTTAGTTCATCATCCTTTAAAATCTTTCCTTTTATCCGGATTTTCGACACTTCTTTCGAAACATGTTAACACAGTTTCACCTTGTAACTCAAAATATTTCTTCTTAACTTGTTCCTTTTCCTAATAGGAGAAATGAGTGCTGAAACAATTAAGTTACTTATAATGCACAATCCATTCAGCTCATGTCAAAATTAAATATCTATGGATGTAATAAAAGTGTTGCAATATATTCGTTTCCCTGGATAAATTAATTGATCAAATCCTCTACTACAATGCGTCAAAATCATGTAAGTCTTGCGACACCTACTAATAAAAAAAAACAAGAAGCAGCTCCGAAAAAGTCAATTTAATCATTAAGAATACCCGTCGTAATATTCACACTTCTACCATACATGAATACTGCTTAAGTTTTCCTTTGCCGTTCGAACTAATTCTATGACCTCCGCCTTTCAATAAAGAAGAGAAGCCAACCTAAAATTGTGACAGACATCACAAACTCATGGTATTGAAAAGCATTAGTGTCAGGCAAAACATCTTCGTTAGTAGAGACATAAAAAATAATTATTTACATAAGGAGTGAATAGTTTATTTGTAATTTCTATATTTTTACATGGGAATAATACCAGCTTTTGGCTAGTGCTACAAACATGAATATTGTACTGTCGAAGGTAAAATTGAAAAAGAAGCTCTTGTTGTTTTTTGTTGCTGAAAAACAAAGAATAACTAATTCCAAAGAGACTACAATGTTTCATTGACGAACTTTTATACAGAATTGTAACGATTCTGGCAGCCATAATATTATACTGTAAAATTTCACTTTGGAAGTAGTTGCTCATTTGTGCTATTTCAAAGCTTTTACGTTAAAGTATCTTTCTTTGAGGTAACCGAAAAAATTATTATTTTTCAAGTCTATTACTAGCAAACATTGAAAGTTGTTCTTCCTTTATAATTTGATCATCTCATAATAATTCTTGTGCCATATCAATGCAACAAAAATTATAATAATGACAGTGGAGAATGAGGAAGATTGAAATAAATGGAGATTTTTAAATCTTACTTCTTTTTTTTCAAAATTTAGCTTTTTTTGCCTTAACACTATTTCAAAATTTGTCGCTTGGATGATTAATTTATCAATTCATTCACTAACTTAACAAAAAGAGCCAAGTAACATTAATTATTATAGATCTTCTTGCATGTTGACTAGAGATGAGATTCATTGTTAATATGTATATATATTTCGCAGATAATTTTCGGATTTCTATATAGTCTATGCTCTATAATTTCACGTTTAAAAACTAAACTTGCACGAAAAGCTGATACATTGCAGTGACATTGCAATTAAAATGTAAAGTATTTCTTAGAAAGATTAGTTTGGACTTTGGAAATTGTTCATTAACAATACTGCAATTTGATGTAACATTAATGTATAGATAAATGAAAAGATGGAATTAATGCTTGAAATTTTATTCTAACAATTTCTGCAATTCATTCTACAAAGAGAATTGAAAAAAGTAGTATAGAAACCATGTCTTATTTTTAATACTAGCATTTATCACATTAGCAAAAATATATTTTTGGAATGCTTATCTTAACGCTTGATATATAAACTATTGCATGCATACATGACAAAAATCATACTGGAAATTCATCATTAAGGCATCATTTAAACTTACTGCTCACCATTACTCAAAACAAGTTTAAAATAGGCTAAGGAAGTTAAACAGTTTTACGAAGTAAGTGTCGTTAACAAAATGGCACCATGCCAATGATCTATTTCATTGCATAATTTCTAATGCGATTTTTCTACTTATTTTTTATTCAGTTTCTTTGCGAATTTCCGTTTGGGATGCATCACTAGTTTCTACTTTGTTTTCGGCCTCAATGAATCTAGCAGCAAGGCCTCCACCATTTTCGTTGTTAGAGTCACCGTTTGCAACAGCGAAGTTTTCGGATTTACCCGCGGTGGTATCGCTCGTTCCTGA
Organism: Cardiosporidium cionae; assembly: GCA_015476325.1. Lineage (NCBI taxonomy): Eukaryota > Apicomplexa > Aconoidasida > Nephromycida > Cardiosporidium > Cardiosporidium cionae. The sequence continues at coordinate 25,061 of JADAQX010000064.1, forward strand.
ACCCTGCTTTTTGGATAATATTTCTTCCTTCATAACAAGCGGATTCAGATCAACTTGTACTCCTTGTGTTGCAACTACCGCACGAAAGCAGTTTGTTAATCGTCTACCCGTTGTATGAGTGAGATACATGCCTAAGAAAAAGTAAGAGAGAGCGAGTTAGTAATGTTAACATACTGGGTACATTCCGATCTCAAACACATGATATAGTATAGTGTTAAAGTGTTCAAATCGAAAGAATTTATTGCCATAGTATACGCAAGCAAATACTAAAAAAACTACATGAACAAAGTTCAATTATATAAAATGAGAAGGACGGAATGAGGTGAAGCATGCATGTATGTACATGCTCGGGAGCTGCTATATCAATCTTGAAGCCGTCGCATGTGAAGAAAAACCTCAATAATAAACTCTTGAAGAAAAAACTGATGCCAAATTTTACAAAATAAATAGCATGCCAATGTTTCGATAAAAAGATTATAATCGATTGAAGAATTACCCCTTTCAGCATCAAATATGGCTGCTGTCTGCGAACAAACAAGATGGCCCAGATCATCTGACGGTGCTCCGGAAGTAATAGGCACTTCACATTCTGACGATGGTACCACGGTCCACTTAGGCTGATAAGCATGGTCCGTTTTAGCCATTTCTGCCATTTTCAGTTTTTCTGCTTTGCTTATTACAATTTTGAATACTGCAGAGATAGTAAAGAGAGGCTTTCCTACCCTATTTGTGCGTAAATCAAAAGAGAAATTATGTTTTACTAGTTGCCCATCAATTAACAGCAAAATTGTAATATCAGTCTCGGAAACTTTCTTTGCTGTAACAGCAAAATCTTTCTCATATTCCAATGAACGAGCGTATCCCCGTGGTAATAAAAATTTTAGAGCAATAAACATGCTGGGCTGATTATATATTAAAGAGAATTGTTCATTTCTTTTCTTAAAAAATCGATTCCATACTTTAGGGTTCGTAATCTCAACCGCTTTTGGTGTCAGTAGAAATCCCCATGGAAAGAATTGCGTGTAGAATCCCCAGTTTGAGTCCGTTCCAGGGTGTTGAGGGATCTTTAGGCAGTCACGCATGAGAGAAACTGCATACGATCCGTAAACGATTCCCATGTCAGAGCAGGGATGTACACAGCAAAAACCATTGTTATAATCTATTGGTTGGACTTTCACAGCGTCGGTTGTACTGCTTTCCCTTGTTAGCAGCAAAACTGTTTCACGTGTCAAGCGAATTGCTGCTGTAGTCTTGTTCATGATAAACATAATTGGTTTCCAGCTTTTTTCAAAGATTGGGAGGCGTTCAGGAGATGTCCATGTTACCACTGCATCGATACCCGGAATTTTCATATACACTGCTCTTTCTCCTTCAACGGACACAATCATGGTTCCTGCATTTCCATCTTTTTTCCATGATTTAATGTCAAATTTCCCAGAAACCATCTTAGCGAATTCTGGTGGAGCTGAGGTTCCATCGATAGGGTCTAGGAAGCGCATCCGACCATCCGCAAATTTTGTAGGTCTTAACTGCAATGCAACTGCTTGAGGTAAGGTAAACCAGCCTCGAAGATCTGTGTATTGCTTGCCCAACCAAGCTTCCGCTCCTTCAGGTGGATCAATTTCTTGCAGTATCTCAAGCCCAACGTCAGAGGCTAATGTAGTGAAGGGGACTGCCATTTTTTGTGAATGGAAAAAAATGATCGTGGTTTTTAAAAATAGGATAGCGAAAAATTCTATGGTACTACTATCGTACTTTTCTGGCCTAATGTGGTTGTCTTTAATAACAGATTCTGAGTTAAAAAGACTGCAGTGTGCGCTCAATTGAGAAGAACTTGGAAAGTGTTTGGCATATAAAAAAATTTCTTTGTAAAGAAATCAACTAATGTTTCTTAACTTCATTTCTTCAAAAATATTGGTAAAATTTAGAAAATTTGGAATTCAGTTTACACGCGAGTACTAGCCGTATTTTTATGTATTCTTTGGTTCAGAAACAAGGCTCATACATTTCTGTATTTTTTTCAACATATTGTGGAAATGTCTGAGAGTAAAATGTGCTTCTTTTCCATGAAAAGAATCGTATCACTACTTTCACATGAATAATTTCCCTGCTGTTATAATTTGCGCTGTAGTATTTCTACATGCGAATTCAGAAAGAAAATTTCAGCTAGCTGTCTAAAAGAAATTATAAAAGTTAAATAATTCAAAATTTTATGCAAACTCTATACTAACGAAAGCTCCAACTGATTTGTTTGAATAATTTTATTCAACAGACTTTCTCAGTATTTTTACTCCAAAGACCCTGCAATATCCCGCGACACTAGGACTAGCATGGCGTAGGATAGTTTCAATGTCACTTTTGGGGATAGCGGCTTTGGAAATATACATTGTCAGTACAAAAAAAGTTACTGTTATTTCTCTTCGAATTTCTTGTTCTTTTTGGATTCTATTTTGGCACAGAGTCTCATTTATCCATGTATATCAGCTTTGATAAAATTATGAACTGGCTCGATTCATTTAGATTATTCTCAGTTTAGTTGGGCAACAAAAAATGGAGTGAAATCAAAACAGAAAATAAAAATTGAGTAAGCAGCCAAAACGCACCACTGAAGCATTATCTCATGTTACCTAGATCACAGGCCAAAACTGGATTATTTCTAGTCAAATTTCCGTTAATGTTACGAGACACTTTAATGTTGGTATTTTGCATATTGAGATGCGCAAATCTACGAGCTCCTAATTTCCGTTAGAAAGGACAGTATGTTAGTTGTCTAAGACTGTAGGTTTTGCGCTCCTTATCTCCACATTTCTTTTTAAAAGCAATTAATATGATATAGTTCAGTGTTATGAATTGTAAAGCTTCATGTAGCTCTTCGTACAAGTTAATATTTGTTGTAAGGTGAATCATACCATATTAGATAAACGTAGGTCCGTATAGGTAATTGGAAAAAGGTTAAAGAATTCTTTTTGTTGTAGTTTCCTATCCCCATCCTGAACCTTCTTGTTAACAGTCACATATAGAAGGCTGGATTACCATTAATTGCATCATATTATTCATCTTGCACAAAACTAGTACGTCAAGTAAAAAGAGATAATTTGCAGGAAAAAAATTATAAAATAGGTGTTTACAATTTGCCAAGCAACAGGTTTGTAGAAAAGAACATAAAATCAACAATTTACATTCATAGTTTTCATATAATTTATTTTACATTTTATATAAAGAGTTGCCTTGTAATTTTTACTTTACTAAATAGAATAGATGTTTAACTGTAACGCAATTGATTGATACTTTCATTTGATTGTCATAATAGACAATTTTTCCTTAGTTCCCTGTTACTGCCGTTCATAGTAGAATAAGTAACAACTAAGGATTGTTTGTATTTCTGCCAGTCTATTCCTTACTTTTAATGCATTTTTGTTAAATGCTACGAAATAAGCTACTGGTATCATACTAACACAGCTTGTTTTATGACAAGGTGACAGATCAGTGCATTGATAATGGCTAGGTATAATCCAATGAACCCAAACATTCCTCAACCGAATAACACTCTTGCTACGCAAATCAAAAGGATGTGCAATTCGACTTGAAATAAATTAAATTTCTGCCTCTTGTGTCTATAATGTTTTGCACGCCACAGCTGATCATGTAGCAGTTGTACGAGCATCAATTCCCATCTATTAGATTATAAAAGGACAGATTGAAAGCGCGATATGTTCACTCAGAAAATATTTTTGTCACTTCTTCATAGACACCATAATCTGAGCCATAATTTCTACATGAGCAGCTTATTATAAATAGACCTTTGGATACTGCTGTAAGCTTTTGCTTAGTCTCAGAAGATATATGATTTACTTACCAGTCTTGTACAATTCACCTTTCAATTCTAAGTTAAATTTTAATGTTTTTTCATTCTGTAATTTTCCCCGCGCTGCCCAATCCTCCCGATCCAGGTGTGCCTTTATTCAGAGATACTCGCGAATGGCAAAAGTCAACACTAGATTGATTTTTAAAAAAATAGAAAAGCATAAAATAAAGCAAACAACCAATATGCTACCCCTTTGTAAATTTTACGCTGAATTTTTATCATTTTTTAGGAAATATGTTGAAGCATTCTTTGCACTTTCCCTTTAAATTTCATAGTTTTTTCAATGCTCAGCGTGTGTGCCATTGTTTTTAAGCTGTATAAAACTTCTCCATATATCATTTTGGACGATGGAATTATAGACATTCATTCATTATTCGGATGAGCGACGCGTGCAACTAGACTGGAATTCAAATGTGTGAATAGCGACCAAATAATTTCCGTACTACCGCATCGTCATTACTTTCTCATTGAGAAGCAGCCGTTACATTATTAAAGCGGTAATTAGTTTTATATGCTCCACTGAAATATTGAGATAGCTAAGAGGAAGACTATTGGCATTTGTTCGCCTTTGTGGGCCGACTTCCTACCTCGGTGGCTCTACTGATTCGTTTTTACTTGCCGTAATTTTATTCAGTTTATAGTCTTCCTAAGCCTACATTTAGCACCTTTAATTTCTGATTTGAATTTATCGCGTAACAGTAGATTTATACTTAGAGGCTTTGTAGAAAGCTATGCTTTTTGTTCGTTCTTTCTATCTATGAACAGAATATTTTCTACGAACTATTTCTACTAGAGTTAGCCACGTTCTGCCAGCCTTATTCTATAGATTTAGCCTTATTATAGTTCTTTTATGCGATAGGACGTTAAATAATCTATCCCTCTTTAGTTAATAAGAAGGGTATTTGCTACTATTCATTAGACAAAAAATAAAACTTAGTCTATGCTAATAACTACTGGTTGAGGAAATAAGTACAGAAAAGGGAAAACTATTTATTCCTTCATTCATCTACGCTGTAAGAAAAGAACGGGAAATCCTCCTTCCTTATCCTCCTCTTCAAGGGGTAAATTAAGTGCATTTCGATCGTGGGAAAATATCGGGGGATAGTATGGTATTTCGATTACCGCGAGGTTGCGCGGCTCGATGATTTTAAATCGTATCGTATATATACTACAATATCTTTGGGGGAAACTGCGGGTTGAATTAGTTAGTTCAGGAAAAATAACTATGGACTAAAAGGAAATTATGATAAAGAAAAAATAATAAAATAAAAGTAATAAAATGAAATGGATATTCCGCTCTGCTGCGATTCCGTTGTTACACTATCAGCTTAAGTCATCATTCTTCTTTATTTGAAAAATTTGAACAGTATTTACGAACTTTTATACGATTTTAGTGATTTGACATGCATGGCAATGTGTCATACAGTGCTTATACTGGCAAATAGTTAACCATTGATATTAATGAGGACATACCATTTTAAAATTGCATCAGTCGCTTCCTATTAATTTGTTCAATCAAGATACTCAGAAAAAAAGCGTGCTTAGACATAAAAAGTTTGGGTAAAACAACTTTATACGCTTTATAAAGAGCAGCATTCAAGCGAAAAGAAACTATTGTTTTCAAAATGTCGTATAATCAGGAATTTTTTGCCATGTTGACACCAATTAGTTTCGTTTAAAAATTACAATACCGCCATACTGGAAAAGTTGCACTTAAATGATTGGAAACAGTCTTATACTAATTATTGATCTCTTTAAACCCCACCAAATTGCTGCAGGAACTATTGGCACATTTTTCCTTCAAAACAAGACATCGAAAAGTAGTGAATTATAAACACTCAAAATGTAGGAATCATACAATAAAGGACAGAATTTTCATATAGGATATGCTTCAAATAGTGGAATTGCACTACCCAAGTTGCGGTATTAAATCGTTTTTATCGTAAAGTTAGCATTAATGATTTGCCTCGCAAGCCTAATTGTGAAAGTAGACATTTTTCTCTTATCGAAACTATAAGTGAGGGACCGATTGGAGTATAGAAAGGGTGCGAACATTATGGAAAGAAAAAATTACTTGAAAATCAACTTAGTAAAAATGTAATCTAGCACCAGAACTGCTGGGACTGTAACTACTTTTTAACTAAAGAAAATCGCTAGAAGTTATCGGTTTGTCAATTGCAATAAGTCAAGTAAAAGCTGCTTGTACAAATTATGCCTGTGTAGCTAATAGCGCTAGAACATGATGGATAGTGCATGCGTTACAGCATATTGCAGAAGTATTACTGACTTTTTAATGTATTCAAACGTCACGAAGAGTATACGAGTGGCAGGAAAGTCAATCAAACGCTTGAAAGAGCATTCTAAATCGAAAGCTTGACATACCGCTTCGACAAAAAAATCATGTAGGCATTTCGACATGGCTTGGAAAGCAATGCTTGCTGCCACTACAAAGCCGGGCAATTATTTCCTCCTGTAGAGTAGCTATAATCAATTACATTTCTGTAATTCCATTTCTTTTAATAAAGAATGACGCCGGCAAATCTCACTCAGTTCTACTTTCTGGTCTACTATTGCTTATAGTTCGGAGTTTTTCTAAGATCCGTGAACCGGAGAATGGAATAATGTATTTTATACAGTTTTGTCATCGGTTGTGCTCTTTTTTGTAAGATTTCTTTTTTCTTATGAGCTACGGAATTACTTGCATCACCATTGCAATTAATTTCAAAGTAACAGCAGAGCAGTATGAATCCCATGACACTATTTTTCTGTGAAGAGAATGTGTACAAGGCACCAGCACCTGTATTTCTGCTTCGTCCTGTTTTCTTATCGCAGCGAATAGCTTATCAATTTTTTTATTTTACCTTTTTTTTTACTTTGCTCGTCTGGTCATCTAGCCTCTATGCAGCTTCAATCCCCGCTTTCTCCATTGATTTGGGTAAGCAGTTTCTTTTTTCAGCAAAAAGATTCCCAACATCTACATTTTGTTTTACTTATGGCCATGCAAAGCCATCAAGTGGCCTATCGTCAACTGCTATGCATGCTTTGCCTGCTTTCCCTGAATGCGAGCATTTTGCCATAACCCAATTGTATAGCAGAGCCACTAGAAATTTTCCTCTTTTTGTCCGTACTCCCTCGAATACAATTTTCAGTCGTGAATGGAGTAAAAAAAGAAGTTTTAGCTCTACAACTGAACTCTCTGCTAGGTCAACTTCTACGGTAGCGGTTGGCACACGGGATTCCTCATTGGCTCTAGCACAGGTTCGTTCATTTTTGGCAGTCGTATTGAAGATGTGTATTTGTAGTAGAGAAAAGTGTTTGTCGAAAACACATTCTTTTCGTAGCTTTGAAGCGGTTAGGCATGCTTGTTAAGGTAACTCACACTCATAATACCCTTATTGGCAGTAGGCCGTGCTATGTTATTTAACCTTTTCATCAATAGTGGTGCAAATAAACATACAGTATCTCCTTGTTGTATAACTAGTTGAAGGAAATCCGCTTGTGTTTTGCACATACTTCTGCTATTCGTCTAAAAAACTAGATTGCGTTAATTTTTGAGTTGCAATTTCCTTCCTAATGCTAATTCTAGTGCTAATTCTACAGTTTTCAATTGTTTATATTAAAACTTTTAAATTAAAGATACTGAAAATCATTTTTGCACAATATATTTCTTTGCACACTTCTTATCATTTGTGGTTTCTATGTTTTGAAGAACGAATTTGGTATTTTTTGCTTATTGTATTCACATAGTTACTGTATATTATTTTATATTTGTGAGGAATAAAGCCTAATTTTAATCGTCATATCTCTATCACTTTGTAGGATTTCTCTTACCATTTTTATACACCCTTGTTGTAGCCGTAGCAGATATTTTTGAACTTGTTTACTATTTTTCAAAATACTGCATGTCTTTTTGTGTCAGGCCATTCAAGTGCAAAGATTGTTAAAACAGGCCTTCAAAATTCTACGCATTGATCGTGATGTGGCTCTTAAGACTTTAAAAACCACAGGTTATTATATTTTTTCTTTTTTTATAGTTATGAGTCATTATTGCGTTTATTCTGTTCTTATGTGAAATGAATCTGTTAGGCGACCTGAAAGAAATCTTAATTTTTCAAAATACACATTTTTCTTTTTATTATTTCCTTCTCACTTTTTACGCGGGTACTATAGAAGTAAACCGCTCTATATTTGCTCTAATTGAAGAAATTTCATTTCAAGTGATTGCTGAAGAAATGCCTTTTTGTCTGGCAACAGATGCTGCTATGGCGGAGTTTTTTTAAGAATTGACTCTTCTTTAATTGAAACATCCCAAACTTCCCTAGCCAGCTTAGTTGATACTATTATTTAAGAAACGATTTCCAACTGTTGGTGCTATTTAAATGTGAAATCAGTATGGATTTGTTTACCCCGCAGGTGACATTCGTGTCGATGTTCCACTGTCACGCATTGGAGGAAAGGGATTATTTACAAAAGAACTCGATGTTGCCCTACTAAAAAAGGTATTTACTAAAATATTTTTAGGCTGTATTAAGTGTTAATTCTTGGAATGTGCTTTGAATTGTCAGCAAAACGAAAAGAAGTTTCATTCTTCACAAGAAACTTTATAAATTAATCGGTTCCTGAAAAAGCACATTCATTCAGTATTTGCTGATTGTCAACCCACATTTCATGTCTCGTTGAAAGTGATTTGTATGCTTTACATTCTTTTCCTGCGTATTTGATGTATTTTATATCTTTCCTTCTCACCCTAAACACGTTTGCTACTTTTTTTTATGGACGTCACGCGATCCCGTTAGGAAGTTGACTTGTGTGTCCATTCTATCAAAGATATTCCAACTATTCTCCCAGAAGGGACTGAAATAGCATGCTACTTACCTCGAGAAGATCCAAGAGATGCCTTACTCTCTGAACGCTTCTCTTCTTTCTAGTATGGCCAATTCATTCAAAATTTTACCTTAATGTTTAGTTAAAGTGTTTGAAAGCTAAGGTTCCCATATTTCAATATATTTATTTTTTTCTCTACATCTACTTCTCTCCAAGTTTTGCCCTCCTTTCTACGTTTCAAATATATTTCTTTCTACCACTTTATCCTATTATCTCAACACATCTCTCTCTTAATTTATATCTCTCTCCATTTATCTCTCCCTCTCTCTCTTAATTCATCTCTCTCCCTCTCTCTCTTAATTCATCTCTCTCCCTCTCTCTCTTAATTCATCTCTCTCCCTCTCTCTCTTAATTCATCTCTCTCCCTCTCTCTCTTAATTCATCTCTCTCAGGGGTGCAAGTTCTTTGACTTCCCCCTAAACTGCAGTCTTTGATGAATTCACTAGTTATAGCTAACAGAAGCCTGCAGGAAATGCTAGATGAAGAAAAGTGCACATCCTGATACATCGTTTGTGTTTTTTGTATTATGATTTGATTAAATAATTTTATGAGTTTTAGCAACAGAAATGTTTACTGTTTGCAGATGCTAAGTTTCTTTCTGTCTTCTTTATTACGCTTTTTTCTAAGTTGATGAAGTTGTAGATTTTGCATTATTTGCATCTTTCAGTGCGATTTATTTCTTACTGCTGCGATTATTGTACAGATTATTCTTTGTACTGTATAATGCTATCTATTTTATGTTAAACTATACTTTTTACAATACGTTTTCAGTGACCTAAAAGAGGGTGCAGTTATCGGAACGAGTTCCTTGCGAAGGCAAGCGCAGCTTTTGTTGTTAAATCCTTCACTAAAAATTATCAACTTTCGAGGAAATGTGCAAACACGTTTAAAAAAACTAAGTGTACGTTAGAAGGGTATTTATTTTTTTTAGAAATATAAATCAATAAAATTAACATTTGCGCCACATAATTCTTTTAAGTAAATTGCAGTACTATGATGGAAATCATATAAGTCCATGACGGGTGTGTTCAACGCCTCTTCTCATTGTACGGAAATTCGCAAGCTCATGATTTGTCGACTATAAAATCGAAGAACTATTTTTTTGCTTATGATTATCGATTTATCATTCATTTTTACTTCATCGCGTCGCTGGTAAGAAAAAAATACGCCAATTTACTTCTCAGAAAACATGTACACTCTTATTTAAATAAAGACCCGACCTCCGTATTTCGATAATTGATTTGTTCCCTTTACGTGCTTTCTTTTATTTTATTGTGAAAGAAACCGTTAAAAATTTTAAGTTAAACACTATTGAAGATTGCACTGCATGGCTGCATTGCACCACAATTTTTCTGTGCACTTGTCCCAATATGTAAACGAATTTCTTGACTATAGGTTTGTCTATTTATTTCGTATGATTCGCATCCCTGTTGTTTATGTGAAGGATGGTGTTGTTGATGCTACGGTTTTGGCATTGAGTGGGCTAAAGAGATTAGGTATCGAAAAGCATGCATCCTACGTGTTTGATTTTGATGAAATGCTACCCGCTGTTGCGCAAGGTGCCATTGGAGTGCAGGTATGAAGTTTTTGCTTTTTTTTGACAAAGTTTTTCATTTGCATGAAATTTTATTGTATTTTCTTGATTCTTTTTGAAGCGATATTTGCTGTTTCAACGAAATGTAGTGCATTTTTCATATTTTTTTAGTCTTGGAAAACATACTGTTATAGTCTAAAATGCCTGCGTTAGTATGCGTACATAGTGTCGCTCAGATGATCTTGAAACTCTGAAGATATTGCGGTCTATGTCATGCAATGATACCAAACGGTTAGTGAACTAGTAGAACTATATAATTAGATTCTTTCAATGCAGCAGGACGTAGATGCTATGTTTGTTTCATTGAACATTGTTGAGTTAGCAAAAACATGTCTCCTCTCTAGTCTAGCTTGGAAGCTGCAGCGTCACTTTACACGCAGTATTTTAATGTAACTTTCAAAATATCATGATGGCAAACGTTTTCAGATAAGTACGTACGTTTTGCAATTTGTCTGAATCTGAAATCATTTCAAATTCGAGGATATGTCTCTTTACGTAACTTAGTGCTGTGCAATGTGAACGGGCCTTTCTAACGGAAATGGATGGAAATTGTAGGACGCCTATAGCTGGTTACGTACGTAATTTGCTTAACCTATGTGTAGGTATTATTTTTGTATGCAATTTGTTGAATTATTACCATCTTAAACAATGAACGCTGTGACTGTGGTCTCAGTTTTATTTATTTATTAGCAATTGCCGCTAAAGCACTTTTCATGGAGTCTCTTTAATTTTGCTAAATTGATCCTTAAAATCCTTATATCTGGGTAATGTAATCTTTTCATAAGAAACATTTATTTTGTCCTCTTATACTAGGCTAATATAGTAAATTCGCGTATTTATTTTAAAGGGCAAGTTGCCTGTCCTACTGGTCTCTCAGTTTTCAAAATTGAGAATTCCGGTAGTGCGGAGAATGCACTTGAAATTGGCACCTCTGCCGCCAAGCAACTTAAAGAAAAGGCAGGCGACATTTTTCTACTGCGCATAAAAGAATTTCAATCGTATTAAGGCTTATTTTATTGCAATTTTAATAATGAAGAAATGAGTTCTTGTTTTGGAACTGCAGAATGTTATTCGTCATTACTTCTGGAAAAAGTATTTTGTAGAGTATAATCTGGGATATTGCCCGTCTACCAAATCGAAAAGTTGGGTGGCACACAAGTCATTAATATGTTTACTTTTATTGTTACAACGCAATTACGTGAAAAATATTTTTATTCTGCAAAGAAATGTCTATGGACTTTTCCTGAGTTGCATGTCGTTGGCTCTATAGAATTTTTTTAAAAATTTTTTTCTGATTAAGTTTTTTAAAATATGATCTAATGGGATGTTTAAATAGAATATTCCTTCCAGTCTCATCTTGCGGAACACTGTGCTGTTAGTGGAATTGAAGTACTCGATTTTTTACTCTACTTAAAAGAGATATCCGCAGTAGGCAGAAATCAAGCTGTAATATTATGAGAAATAGGGGAGACAGACTATGGAATGCTCGTAGCAACTCTAAAGTAGTAATTGCCATTTTTTTTATTTCACAGTAATCAAGGCATTTAATAAGTTTCAAGTTAGTGTTTCCCATCTGCTCAACTCCAAACAAATTAATTTATATAGAGGATTTTACACACTGGCAAAAACGATTATTGACTTTTAGTAATGCTGCAGTGAACATACTTTTTTACATACAATACACTTCATTTTATTGAGACCATAAAGTTACTTTAAACAAAACTATAACCGAGATCAAAATTACAGAAAACGAACAAAAGAAATGAATCACATCGCAATTTCATAAAAGCGGAGTAGGAACGCAATATATCAAGCTACGTCTATAAAATTAAGTACAAAAAGTGCTTGTAATACAAGAAATCAATTTCGAGAGAGTATCTTCTGACGACAAGATCTTTTGCTAAACTGAAATCGTTCTTTGTAGTATCCCTCGTTTTTTCTGTTGCATCTACAGTGCTTTCGGTGACAGGGTAATCCTTTAGCATCCACATGGTTTAGTAGCACGAATTATATAGATCGTTCACAAGCTTTGGTAAAAGAAAAATAAGACCCCTTGTAAGAATTGATTGAAATCAAAGTTATTTTTGTTTCAACGAGAACGCAAATTACAGCGGAAATCACTGCGAAATTTTTTTACTTGCGATTCTTTTCACACCAAATATTCAAGTGGCCAAAGCTATCAAAGAGAAGGTATTTTATAAGTTTTTGAAGCTAAAATGAAAGAGAAGATGATTTTGCCCTCAGTCATATTGAGGAAGCCTTTTTTCTCTTGTCTTAATTTGCCATATAGCTGTTGTTTTGACTGCTCCAGGTGTAACTGTGTGTGCTGGGCGGGCGGGTACATACGCTAGACTACGCTAACAGGGAAAATGCTGACTGTTGTGTACGTTTTCTTCATTTTCAGGGCGGCAATATAGCAGCTTGTTCCTCCCAGTATTGGCTCCCCCGATGTTAGCATTTTGATCGCCCGTAAAACTTGCATTTTCTTCCTTAAACCGTGTAGATCTTTTTCTGGGCTGGGTTATTATCTCTTTTATCGTTTATTTTCTTCATTTTCTTTTCTGGTAGTCTTAAGAATTTTATGATCATACTAAAACAACTAGGATAACATGATTATTTGCGGATGTGAAGTACACATTCTACCTCCCACCCAAAAACTTATGTTGTGATCATTAACTAATACTACATCAACGTTCTTTAAACATATTTCCTATTGAAAAGAGGAACGAGCTCACTTGTTCCCATTAAGAAGGTAAAGTTTCCATTTTCAAATCTTTGATGCATCCTTTTTACATTGTGGGTGAATGGCAGTGTTGGTTGAGAATGAACTGTAGCGTAAAAAGTAAATGCGAGGCATACCAGAGTCCAATGCTTATATATGCATATGTATTTTGCACAGCAATCTTTCTTGTTTGGAGATGTACGCGAAAAAGTATTCGGTAATATAATATACCCATTCTTTTAGGAGGAGCTAAATGCCAATTTTTTTCTTTGACTGCATTTTATGATGGTAGAGCAATTATTTCAATCATGAGCCTTTTGTGATTAACACCCCCCTTTTTTGGAAGTATGATGGTTTGAGGAGAAAATTTGTGCTGCTTGCTAGTATCTGATGGTCTCTACGTCAGCATGTTCTTCTAAAATGTATTTGAGCTGGCTAATAGCATGACAGAGATCCTAGTGCTTTGTTTACAGACATTGGATACATAATTAGAGAGAAATGAATTTTACATACAAAGCAAAAATTGCATCAAAACTCACTCAATCCTTTGGAATCGAAAAAGTGTATTCATCCGTTTCATTTTTACTCTGAGACGCTCAATTGTACCTTTTGACTGTCCTGATGCTTGCTGCTTAGATTCTTCAATTTTCTCTTGTTTTGTTTCAGGTATTCCCAAGCTGAAATTGATCTCTTTACACTAGGTTTTCTTGTATTACTTTTAGCGCTCTTAAGAATGAATATTGCCTTAGACGAATTCGGTAACCCTTTTGTGGTTCTACGGGAACAGGAAAATAAAAAACGCTTACGTGGCCTGGCAGCTCAGCAATCGAATATTTTGGCTGCTCGCAGCGTTTCAGATACTCTCAAAACTTCATTGGGTCCGAAAGGGATGGACAAAATTATTGTCAGTTCAGACGGAAACGTAACCGTGACCAATGATGGGGCTACAATATTACAAAAAATGGATGTACGATACAAATTAATGATTAAATCACATATTTTGATATTATAAATAGTAGCTCAAATTTTGAGTTTCCTTTTATTTCTGTTGTACCACGTACTAACATGTGTATTTAATAATTGAGCTTTTATTGAGTGTAATTTGTGAAACGATGGTATTTCGATGGATATTCATTCTAGTATGGATTGTTACAACCGTGCAAAATGCGTAAGGATTTCAAATTTGTGCGAGTTTTGAGTCTAATGGTTCTATCGAAGAGTGCTAATTATTTTTTGTTGCAAAGTTCATTGAATAAATGGATGAAAATGAATTGAAAGCTCTTCTAAGCATTAAAAAATGATCTGAATCTGTATTTTACTGTCATATTGCAGATTGAGCATCAATGTGGAAAACTTTTAGTTGATTTATCGCGTTCCCAAGATGAAGAAGTCGGTGACGGCACAACGGGTGTGGTAATCTTGGCGGGTGCCCTTCTTGAGCAAGCCTCTCGATTATTGGAAAAGGGATTACATCCGTTGAGAGTGGCGGATGGGTTTGATATAGCCTGCGACGCTGCCACGCGACGATTAAACGAAATAGCAACTCCGGTAGATATTTTTTCCAATAATAATGAAATTTTGTAAGTAAAAATATTTCCTATAGTCACGGATGCTCCTTCGCCTTGGTATTAGTTTCTAAAATGTGTTTTTACGTATAGAATTGAAGCTGCAATGACTGCGTTAGGATCAAAAGTCGTATCCAGTCGTCAACGCCCGTTAGCTGAAATTGCCGTTGAAGCAATATTGGCTGTAACAGATTTTGAACGAAATGATGTAAATTTCGAATTAATCAAAGTGAGAAACATAAAAGTTACTTTGATTATTGATGGTATTCATTCTTAATTTAACAATCGTGCTTAAGTGTTTATTTTTTCAATAAGAATTACCTTTTTTGAGTTACCTCTTTCTATTTACTAGATCGAGGGAAAGGCTGGAGGCCGCCTTGAAGAAACTCATTTGGTGCAAGGAATTGTTTTAGATAAAGAATTAAGCCACTCTCAAATGCTGAAAGTGACCGAAAATGCGAAAATTGCTATTTTAACCTGTCCATTTGAACCAGTAAGTATTTGTCGAATAAAACGTGCAGAACTGTAGATTTGGGAATGTTGAAATATTTTTCCTTCATTAGAGGTCGTAGCCAGGGATGCTTATTTTTTCATCTGTACACAGATTAAATCCGTAACTGTACAATACTAACCATTTGATTCATTAGAATGCCTTCTATGTGTGTTTACATTATCTTTTTAAGCAATTTTTATTAAAAGAACAAAGTATGTGTCACTTTGTTTTATTAGCCAAAGCCAAAGACGAAGCATAGCTTGGAAATTAAATCTGCAGAGGATTATAAAAAATTGCAAGCTGCAGAAGAGAAATATTTCTCAGAAATGATTGAAGCTGTGGAAAAATCTGGGGCAAATTTTGTAAGTTTTGCCAATCCATGCAAACCTGTGTGTAATCTTTCCTTGAGCAATTTGATTTTGTTGAGCTAGCTAGTTGTTTTTTTGTGGAAGAGTTGAGTAAATTGACTGCAATCGAATTTATTTTCATTCTGTATTCTAGGTTATCTGTCAATGGGGATTTGATGATGAGGCCAATCATCTTTTATTGCAACATAATTTGCCTGCGGTTCGATGGGTTGGTGGTGTAGAATTGGAGCTCATTGCCATTGCTACGGGTGGTCGTATTGTACCCCGCTTTTCTGAACTGACTCCTGAAAAGCTTGGACACGCTGGAAAAGCCAGAGAAATTACCGTAGGCGTTGATCAGAGTCAGATGATTTTGATAGAAGGTAGAATTAAGACCTATGCAGGGTGTGATGCTTTTATGTTTTATTATAAAGTGCAGCTATAATTAAAATAGTGGAGATATATAGTGTTTACTTTACATAACCGTTTGATCGCAACGCACTTTATATCCCAGGTATTTAGATTCCGATTACATCATCGAAAACATGTTTGTTGCATTTCATAATTTTATCTTCTATAGATTGCTTTAACTCCAAGGCTGTGACCATATGCATACGTGGTGGAAATCAAATGGTTGTTGCAGAGGCAGAGAGATGTATGCATGACGCGCTATGCTGTGTAAGGTGCGCTGAAATTTCTCATTTTGTTGAACTGGTTTGGAGTACCAACTGCTAAATTCCTTGTTCGATTTGTACTTTTCTATTTGTCAATAGAATTTATTTCTTTTATGTAAATGGCATCAATTATATATATATACAAATTACTAAAATTAGCACGGATATTGATTGTTTTATTGGTAACGTACAGGAATCTGATTAGAAATAATCGGGTCGTAGGAGGGGGTGGTTCCGCCGAAATTGCTGCTTCATTGGCAGTAGAAAAGGCTGCAGATATGGTAAGAACATGGAAATTATAGTGGTGTGTTTCACTGTTTACTTTACTTACTCCAGTTTAAAAATGGAATGCTGCTCAACCTTTTTGTATAAAAAATTCAATGCATCCTATGCTGCTTTCGTGTGATTATAGAAAGGTATAGGATTTCATGCTAAAGATTTTCCTGTGCCTCTATGATGTTGAATATGTTATTTTGCATGGTCACTTTAGGAAGGTGATGTTTCGCAGTATGCTGTTCGAGCGTATGCCGACGCTTTACTCTCACTTCCTGAAGCATTGGCTGATAACAGTGGCCTTAATGCCATCAAAGCTGTCACAGAAGCCAAAGCAAGACAGCTTGCTGCAGGCAATCCGAAATTGGGAATTGATTGTGTTAATTTGGTGCGTAATGGAAGTATTGCTAAGTTGAATGCTCGAAATAATGGCTCATAATTTAGATGCACATTATAATTATAACATGTTCTCATCAGATTGTTAATGACATGCTGGAAGCACATGTGCATGAATCTTTCATTTCAAAGCAACATCAGATAGCGCTTGCAACGCAGGTAAAAATTGAGGCTCATATTTGTGGTCGTCTTTCTATTTTCATGGAGCATGCTTCGATCGATAAGTTTTGTTACTATATTCTTGTTTAGATACGTGTTTTTTTTCTTTCACGTGTTTAATCCTGACTTTGTACTAACTTCATTTAAAATTATTACATTTCTTTATATTTTTACAGGTAGTAAAGATGATTCTAAAAATTGATGATGTCATCGGATCGAAGGATCTTAATTGATTGATAATCTCACTCTTTTGAAAACAGCTCACTTTTTGAATAGTGCCGTGTAGTAAATTCATTCCAGTTAGCATTGACACTAGTCTTTTTTGAGAGTGAATGAAAGCGCCGCGCCGTTACCCAAATTAGTTAATACTGCTAGTTTTCTAATTAGCAATAAATTTTATGCTTAGATATATTGAACTCATATATACTAAGTGAGAAATGTCGAATCTCGCTCTTGGCTGATCTATGGTTAAAAAACAATCGTTTGATCGTATCTTGACCTTGCTCTCACCAATAATATCCTTGCGTTTGAAAAATTATTGATTTGAACTCATAAAAGCAGGCCACCTGCTTATTATCTTGCTGTAATGGTATGGAAAGCATGATTCAACTGAATTTCGTGGTTCTGAATGAAACTGCTCATGTGATGTGCAGCTGTAAAAGAATTCTTGTTCAGCTCTTCACAAACCCATCTCCAACAAGAAATTTACTTTGATCACTATTATTAAGTTTGCACTAAGTTAACTATTGTTAGCGAGGATAAAATGGCAGCACAAATAGTAAATATATTATTTAATAGAAAGTTAACTCATTCCAATTTCCGATATTTTTCCGCAAACCCCTGAAACGCGCAATTCGCCTGCTCGTTGCAGGTTTGTTTGGTGAAAGTGAACTGTATACAAAATAACGAGGAATCCTTCAATTTTATGAGAACTTGTTAGGTCGCAAAAATGCACAGAATCTCAACCTCATTTCCTAGTTTTATCTATGTAGCTACACAAATTAGTCTGACCCACGAGCAAGGGATTTTTTTTTTTTCGATTGCACAGAATCACATAGGTAGCCTCAGTGCTTCAAAAATTGTCCCCTTCACCAATTTTTGTTTTGTGCCAAGCATCCTCGTTAGTGCTTAGGTCATTGGAATTGCAGCAAACGAAGAGATGTGATGCGTTTCGGAAGAAGTTATTGAAGGAAATTGGTCCGAGAGTACCGGATTAAAGATTGATTTGATGAATTTTATTGAATGATCAGTACCCTATCAAACCACTGGATGTTTTCTTTACCCTTTTTCAGTTGGTCCGATTTGTGGTTAAAAACCAAATGAGGGAAGTATACTTAGTGGTATTTTTCTTACAATTCATCATTTTTACTCTTGATTGAAAGCCCCGTTCCATTACTTGTAGGTCGAAGTTTGCCAAATTATTCTTTTTTTGCTCTGTGATTCTCTGATCCCCGATATCCACCGTACGAGCGTTTTTGCGTAGGCTAGGCTCATTTAATCATGGAATTGTACACGATTGTCTAGAAGAGCTTTTTCGTTGAAAGATGAAGTACCGCCTTTTCCCTCAGCTAACGTACTTGTCGTACGTGAAGAAAATGCATATATCGTACTCGCCTGGTCGAGAAAAAACTGAACAAGCTAAGTTAGTACAGCCGCCGTCATTTTGTGCATGTGCTTTATAACTGCTTTGAGATGGAATTATCATATTTGAAGTATTGCTTTACTTTCTTAGTTTATAAATTTACGCTGTATATAATAGAAGGTGATATTCTTATAAGACGAATTGATGTGATGCGTTCAGTTATAGGATTCGTTTTGTTAAAATTTTCTCCTATGCACAATTTATTTTCGTGTTAGCTGAAATCCGCATTGAAATTTGTAATTAACGAGTTAAAAACTAACGATATCTGGAATACTAGTAATATTATTCATCTTTATTTTTGTGTTGGAGTTGGCTTATCTTTACACCTATACGAGAAATTTGGGCAGAAGCATTCTTTTATGTGGATAATTTAATATAGCCGCTCTTTGCAGGGGGAAAAATTGAGGTGGCGAGATAGAAAAGTTTATTTGCATAGAAATATTTTTGATTCGTTGTCATTTATACTTATGTTTACAAGGAACATATTGATGCACTCTACATCCGACATGATAAAGAAGAAATATCCTCAATTAGAAGTTTCTTGGGAATTGCTTGCGTAATTGCAAAATTGCTCTGCATACATGTATTTGTGCTTGAAATTAATGCCTTCTCTTGATTATTGAAAACTTTCTTCATTCTTTTTACTATTAATTAAACGAGGTGCTCTTCTTTGTGTTTTACTTTGCACGGCAGCTATGACAGTCCTGCAACAATATCCTTTGAGCTAACAAATGGATTTAATGATAAGTATGTTCTTCATGCTCGTATCAACTATCTCAACTACATAGAACCTGAACATTTGTGCATCTCGGTTGAAGTTGATGTTTTGGGTTAGGTGCACCATTGATGAATTCTCCAGTGCGCAAAAAAAAGATATATTGGACAAATGGAAATATCATGGTGAGAAGAATCTGCCTGTGTGTGATAATATTATGCAATAACTGCTAGTGATTTCTTTGTGTTGTTTGAAGCTTTAGTTCCTTCAATAAACACTGGCTCTTGCAAAAAACAGATGCTTACTCTATCGACAGCTTGTGTTTTTCCATTTTCATCAAACTACTTTGTTATTGAAATAAATATTTTATGTGTTTTGCAGCTCATTTAGAGCCGATACCGGAAATGTTTTTTCCCAAAATTTTACTTGCTGAAAGCCATTCAATATGATACAGGAAAGTGGAGTTAAGTGAGAAACTGCACATAACTTCTTTTCACTTTGTTCAAAGTTTTTCGCTTTATTCTTTTATTGTTCAACTTGAATAGAAAACATTTAGAGTTAGAATCAAAACTGCCCATGCTTCTTGTAATATAACTACAAAAATTAAAACGATTATTTATTTCCTCGTGTTGCAAATTGGTTTTCATACCTAGTAAAGTCACAGTTCGAATAGCACAAATGCCGTTCAAAAAATGGCACTGAAGCGGCATAGAATTATTGTTGAAACATTTTTAAGATTATTTTCCCTTTGCGGATTGGTTTTTAATAAATTGCTTAGAAAAATCATTAAAAACAGATGGTTAGCACTCTACTTAGAAGTACAGCCAAGAAGGAGCAAGCAGCTCAGATATAAAAAAAGAGGCTGATGGAGGAAAAAGTTCCGGATTATCACGACATGAGAATGCAAAACGCGAATGAGTGTGATTACTTATCTGCAAATCAAATGCAAATAAAGCAATTCATAAATAACTACATTACGCGAGCAGAGGTAATTCCTTAATCGATTACAATCTTTTTATCGAAACATTGGCATGCTATTTATTTTGTAAAATTTGGCATCAGTTTTTTCTTCAAGAGTTTATTATTGAGGTTTTTCTTCACATGCGACGGCTTCAAGATTGATATAGCAGCTCCCGAGCATGTACATACATGCATGCTTCACCTCATTCCGTCCTTCTCATTTTATATAATTGAACTTTGTTCATGTAGTTTTTTTAGTATTTGCTTGCGTATACTATGGCAATATATTCTTTCGATTTGAACACTTTAACACTATACTATATCATGTGTTTGAGATCGGAATGTACCCAGTATGTTAACATTACTAACTCGCTCTCTCTTACTTTTTCTTAGGCATGTATCTCACTCATATAACGGGTAGACGATTAACAAACTGCTTTCGTGCGGCAGTTGCAACACAAGGAGTACAAGTCGATCTGAATCCGCTTGTTATGAAGGAAGAAATATTATCCAAAAAGCAGGGTTCAGGAACGAGCGATACCACCGCGGGTAAATCCATAAATATCTTTTTTCCCAATGACACAACAGTAATTACAATAATTCATTTTGAAAAAAGTCAAGAATAAAAAACTCTACGGTTATACATCGCCATTTTCAGAAACCATAGGAAGCATATCATCACGTATGATGTAAAGTTTTGGCCTACACGAAAATATTTTTGCTGAGAAAGAGCGTGTTCGTCATGAACACAGCAACTTTAGGTAGCATTTTTACCTGCTTGAACTAAAGTTGTTTAGTGTCCATTACTGTGACCAAAATATGTATATTCCCCACAACTACGAGTATTTCTACACTACTAGGGAAGAATAGATGGCAATCTAATATTTAAAAAATTGAATAAATTATAGTACTAGACTACATACAAAATAAGAAATCTAGCTCGATTAGGCGATATAATGAAAAGAGTCATTCTCGTTTTCATTAAAAACATGCACCAAAAACATTTTGGTTTTGCTTGCTCTACACTTCGATTTTGGTATAGCAACGTAGATATTCAGTCGAAACATTGTGTTACGGCGCTGTTGCGATAGAGATTGAAAAATATGCGGGAATATTGAAACGGATAATAGAAACTTAATCACCACGTTTCCCGTAGGTTAGTTTGTTTTCAGTCTTCATTTTAGGTATCCGATTGCAATTTTTGTTTCGTTTCACGTACAAATGCTGCATATAAACAATTTGTGTGTAACGAAGAACTTTAGCGTTTTCTCGCAATGATCGCAAGGCACCACAAACCTTACATCGGAATCTTCGTGGAAAATTGAGCACTGAACATACATTGCAAATCCAGTTTCCATTTATGTTTTTAGAAGGGGGTTTTTGAACATTTTCCAATTCACAAAGAGGATCCCCATAAATTTTTAAATAGCTGGATGGGTTTTTGAATTCTTCCGGGGAAATTAAAATGGAAGGAGCGCTGAACTTTTTCCCACCCACTCTAGATGTTGAAAACGCTGTAGAGCAGCAACCAACAACGGAAATCATTGCTAGCGAAAGTATCTCTTTTGCGACGTTTTCAGACTTGGTAAACCCAACAGTACGTAGAAATTCCAAAAGCAACGCATTCAATGTGGATGCGGCTCTTAATATGCTACAATATTCAACACATTTCGAGTCTTTTTGGTGCATTGAGACTGAATTATTCAAATAATTGCTATTCACAGACTTATCAACATAGTGACAACATGGATGATGTACATATTTACATCCGCTCAGGCCCGGGTCCAATGTTGAAGAGTTCATAATTTTGCCTTGGAATGCTCCGCGCTGTGGTTCTACATTAACATGGATATCCGTTCCATAAGGAGAAGCATGCGGAATAGTATAATTTTGAAAGTTAGAAGAAACAAAGTACGAGGGGAGAAAGGTCGCCAGCTTATGATTACTCATAGCAAGAGGCATGGGGGGCATTTCCATGCAGTAGAGATTAGGGTAGTATATAGGAATGCTTGGGTACTGAAGTTCAACATAACCAGCGGGAGAGTATGGAGAACATTCGTAAGCTACGCTGCGGCATGGAGTATAAACATTGCTTTTAGGGAAGGTTTGTGGAGCATTATTAAAATACATAGGTTCCACATACGAAACATAGTGCGGCTCTGGTACTGGCATTGGGTGCATACCTACAGCTGCTGGTATTCCGAGAACATCGATGGTATCAGTTCCTGAAGGAGCCGTCACATGAGAAGTACAAAAAGCACTTTTAACAAGGGTATTGCATTCAGGGGTCACTTCATTCAGGAAAGAATTCCGTTCTCCTTCAGTGACGCAAGTATTCGCAGAATGGAAACAGTAAACAGAGTTAACATCCCGCACTGAAAATTCATCGCTGCTGGAAGCCAAGTTTGAAATGTTTAGAGAAGTTTCGATCCAGGAATCCTCAAAACTCCTTGTACTATCAAAATCGCCGTACGTTGTATCAAGACATTCTCCAGAAGAAGAAGCACTGCATTCGTTGTGTTTATCTCCATCATGATCTAGTGTAAAGCTACATATAGGCTGCTCCTGCTCCTTCATGCAATCTCTTGATGCTTTAGCTGTGCCAATTTTGGGGTCGGTACTGTAATCATTTTGAACATCAAAACTTCGAGCATCTTCTGCATGAAAGCAATCCAAATTCACCGGAACTGGTATAAAAGAAGAATTTCTAGACTGGCAATGAGGATAGTCTTCAATTTTTCCTTTATGAAACGTGCTGACATGATATTGCACGCTCCCGGCTATCTTACGATCAATCGCTATTTGACGAGTAAGACACATATTTACGACCTCAGATACTCACATTAGAGTCCCTTGGAAAGTAACAAATCAATGTGATATGCTATATTTTCACTAAAGGCGCACCAAATGCGATTCTGGTATGCGAGCAGAAAAAAGAGTGACACGAAATACTAATGGTAAATGTATAAATTAAAATGGAGACATTCTCTGGTAATGGGAAAAGCATAACGCTAAGGGCAACGTCGACTAGCGAAAATTACGAATCATGCGTTGAATTAAATCAAGCTGTTATTTGCATCCTATATTTTGTAACAGTAAAAATAAATCCTGACGACATTACTTCCACAAACGACAAGTTTATGCACTAAGAAAAAAAGAAGAGTGGTTCAGTAGCCCAACCGCAAGATTGCAATTGTATATCAATGCCTCTAATTCTGTTCGTTGCATAGAATAATGGAAGGCGCAAACCGTCATGGTCCTTAAGTAGCATTCTTTTACGTTAATATATGCTTTTTAAGTAACATTCTTCTATGTTAATATATGCTCCGTAAGTAACATTCTTTTATGCTAATTTATGCTCCGTAGGTAAAAATATTTTTTGCTAATTGGAACCTTACTTCCCCACTGGAACTTAACCGCACGATAACATTGCATGGAACGGCACACAGTCAACCTTGAAATACGCAATAGACTCAAATTTAACCGGTAGCAAAGTGCCCGATGTTGGATAGTCTGCGCAGTTTTAGTGCACCTCTTGAGTGAGTGCCAATTTTTCAATTTGACTCTTGCTTAATCGAACGGTTTAGGTTTAGGTCATCTTGATGACCCAAAAGGTCAAAACTACCATGACAAGTCAGTAAGCTTACGTGAATGTGAACACGAGCTTAAGAGCAAAATAAAACTGTAATCTGATTAGACAATTGAACAAATACAGTCAATTCAATGCCACCCTAAAGTTATTTTGCTGCTAAGAGGGTTCGGCTGAAAATATTGATTTTTTGAACAACGACAGCAAAAAAAGATATTCATCCCTTCTAAATTATCGAATTTTGTGGGACATAGAATAATAATCTTTCCATATTCAAAATTTTTGAACAAATTTACACTGCCTGAAATGTAAAAATCATAAATCGGTTACTCCTCGATGCAAATTAAGAGTACCGAGCCTCAAAATTGCGAACGCGCTTTAGATTAAGTTACAAGTTGCTTACTTTATTTATAACATTTTTGTAGGTTCTCATCTCCTTAATCACACTCCAATTTCAAAATTGACCTAACGAATAACTCATTTTACCGTAGCTTAACCGTTTGATCGTTAACAACATTAACTTAAGTAGCATACATTCCCCTAATATAAATTTTTTTCTTAATAAAGCGTTTGCAGCTCATGTACTTTTCCTACTGTAAGATATTCTACTCCTTATAGTCTAGTTGCTAGATATTCTTCTTTATACCCGTTGAGTACATAAGAGATGTTTCTTTATGTAGTTTGAGTAAGAAGACTTAACAAGTTAACTTTCGTTCCAGGAATAACTCTCTCAAACATTTCGCTTTACAAACATTATCTTCTTTGCCATTCCGCTACGCATGCTAATACCTTAACATCTCAGCAGATTTGGCATCATAGAAAAACCCCTCATTACAATACTTCCTAGAATTGCACTTATAGAAAAAAAAAGATTCTATACCAAAAGTATGCATGCGAACATTCAATTACTAGCATTGTAATCTACTTTTCTCTTCATTTCATTCTACAAGCATGCTTCCCAGCTACGAACACCGTTTGGTTCCGAGTTATCAAACATAAACAGCCTACCATTTAGCTGTATCTATTGGTTAGGAGGAAGTACAATGTTAAAAAATATCATTTTTTTGCAGTCAAACTCTCTTCTAGTTTCACTTGCCATCAACTTTCTCCAAAATCTGGCTCAGACTTCTCCTTAGTTTTATGATTACGTGCATAAATATGGAGGAACACTTGCCCCTCAAGTTTTCCCAAAAAAAGTATATCTTGCTAGCAGGGATAAGGTGCACTAAAATTATTAGATTAAGAAAAAGATATAATGGTATTAAATTTAATAGATGTGACCAATATGTTTGCAATTGGTATTTCAAACAAAAGGGAGGTTGTAACAATTATATTATTGTGATGGTTGTAGCGAGTAAGTTCGGTATAAGCGTAGTTCCATATTGTGATGATTTAATGTTAGTACGGTTGATAGAATTGTAAGTTTGTGTAGCACGCAGTAACTTTGAAATAATGTAAGAGGAAAGTATGTAAGAGCGAGTAGCCGAATGAATAATGATACATGAAGTAACAGTAGATTAAGGACAAAGTGATTAGGATTGTAATTGAGTGTACACAAATACAACCGACGCGCGAGTAGTGATTATTAAACTTAACCAGTGAGGGAGGAAGTTCTTTCCAATTAAGACTTTTTACTTTTTATTGGGACATAAATTTATCTTTCATATAGGAGGTAGGTTATCTGTTCTTGTTATGAGTTTATTATGTAAGTTTGATATATTCTTCTCTAGGTAGTTTAGGTAAAAAAATTTCGTAAGTGTTAACTCTCGCTCAGGAATTTCTTTTATTAAACATTATGTTTTACAAGCAATATCTTCTTTGCCGATTCCGCTACACATGCAATTATTCTAACATTCCAGCAGATTCGACAATCAAATAAAAATCAATACAGAGGTTAAAAAAGTTATTGTTTGAACATAGCCAGAAAATATTAATTTCTCTCATAGTTCTGTCTGTATTTCTGAACATGGGGAAGTTTCGTGCCATCTTGTAATGCTTTCTGAATGCATACTCATTCAGCAAATATTCAATTTACTCACCCAAGATTTACTTTTGGAAGCGCTTAGGTTTTTTATTTTAAGATTTTTTATGCGTTGATGTTTCCCTATGTCTCTCTTTTCTCAATTTTTGTTGATATAACGAAGAATGCAATGGTATCCCTTAAAGTACCAAGCACATGCTTCACCATTTGCAAATCAGGAAAAGCTACAAATATATCTAGTAGTCGTTCAGAATAGAACAGAAGAAATTTTAAGAGCAACACTTGTACTAAGTCTTCCATAGCCGGTATAAAGACTGCACTGATAGCCCCGATTCATTCAATAATAAATTAATTCATGCATATCTAAAGTCGTGCTAATGAAACCAAATTTCTTTGAATTCATGCGGCAATTTTTTTATTCAGAATGAACTTATGCGCTCGCCAATCCTGTACTCTATCCTTGAAGTGCGGCTATGTTCAACTCATGCACTTCAAATTACTAAAACGCTTTCATCGCTGGAGAGTCTCTCCTATACGAGAATCGTAAAAAATAGAATTAATTCAGTTCAAATATCAGTAACTTTGTTAACTGTCTTTCATTACGAGGGTAAAAACATTCCCTTGTATGCACATAGAATCTCTTATCTCGTAAACACTACTGAACTCTCGTAAACACTACTGAACTCTCGTAAACACTACTGAACTCTCGTAAACACTACTGAACTCCCGAAACACTACTGAACTCTCGTACGGAGTCGCTAGCCTTTCCATCAGCAGGAACATGAATAACACGGAGAACAAAATGAGTACAATCGTTGAAGTGTCATGCATCATCTACTGTAGAAATATCCCATATATCTTTTGATGTTATAAATTCATTTTATTTCAACTTGAAGTTACAAGCCATGCAGTAAGGAGCATGAGGAGGTAGATTATGCCCTTCAAAATTTATAGTCCACATACATTTGTTATTCCATTTCTTACGAAAAAATTCAAAGTCGTACTGTATCACGGAGGCAATGAATGCTTGCTAGCCTCTGTTGCACCGCTATCGTATACCTTTTGGAGTAGCTTTAACGCGATGATATCACCGTTCGGTTCGATATGTTAACTCTTTTCAATAATTGCACGACTTAGTGGGAAGTTTGGTAATGAATCTACCTCCAGTCCTTCATCTAGGATGCATGTAAAACGGGCCATCTATTATGCGCGAAGCATGCATATATACATCCTTCGTGCCGTTTGCCTGTTTCTTATTAATTAAGCAAAAAATGATCGAAGTATGGGACTCGAACGTCCTTTAAAAATGGCTATATAATTCGAGTGATGTTATTAGTCTAAAAAGATAGTTATCTCATGTTCTTTTCCGCAACGTTGAAGTTTGCTACGAACACCTACTGGGGTTGGTAGTTTTGTCGCGTCAAAACACTTCAATGTAATTAAGAGTGGAGGAAATTAAAAAAGATCAACGCTGTTAATAGTTAGTTCTTTTGATATTTTTACATTCACTAACTTCTTACTTCAGAGAAGCTTTTATAAGGGGAAGAGGCAAAGCTTTCAAAAATAATGAGGTGCCTCCTTGCAAAAAATGTAAACCAAACATACTATCTTTGTTTATTCATTTTCTCTATGCAACGTGCCTCTTTATTTTTGTAATGCGGTTATTTTTGAAGGCCATTCTTCTTTATGTCAGCAAGAAATTTTTTCTACGCTGTTTTGTAAGAATTCATTTGCCATACAAAATCCTTTGTGTAGCTGATAATATCTAATGGAAATATTATGCCAGTGGAAAGAAAGTCTTATCTTCTTTTATCTGTTTGTACTACCATCCCATCCATACGGTTGGTGAAGTTTTCCTTGTCTCAGATGCTGCTTCCAGAAAGGAAAACAAAATAACAGGCTGAAAGGGAGAAAATTTGATTCATTTGCATTTGGCAAGTGAGTGCACGTTCTCCTTAGCATTGGCCGCCTTCATTGTTATGGCATGTAGATTCTACATAGTAAAGTAATTATGTTGTCCGCATACTATGCCTACCTTTTTGCAAATTTTTTGAAATATAAGGGGAATCAACGTGAAAATCGTAATTTCCTCTTTTAGACTGTCAAAATCTTTCTAAAGTGCACTAGGTTTGATGTATTTTTTCGTCTACCTATATCTCTCCCTCTTTTTCTTTTCATATCTCTCCTCTGCAAACATTTTCTGAACACGGGGCTTAACATAGAGCCGTGTGTGTCTCCTTTCCAGCAAATAGAGGGGTTGCATTATTATTTCTTTTTTAAACTTAGAGAATTGACAAACATGGTGTTATTTCTATTACCGGAGAAGTTTTAGTAAAAAAGAATGTCGAAGAGAGATACTTACAAAAAACGAAGCCATAAGAAGGCATTGGGAGGGCATCTCGAACGACATCAACGAGATGCCTCGATGGGTGCAATTTCACCTTTTCTTTCAAAGTAAGGTCATTGCTTCTAACAATTGTACATATTTCATGAAAAAGCAAAATCAAGTTTGTTTTTGTCATTTTCAATAGTATAAAGAAGGATTCATGGATGCTTGAGACTCTCTGTTCCTCTGTGAGAACGCTATTTTGATACGAGTAGGATGATCCATTATACTTTGCATAGAGATTATTTGTGGGAGCATGGTTTAGAGTACTGCCAAGGGATTTTTATGTTGCAAAATATATTTTTGGCCATTTTGATGCTTTGAACGGCTTCTCTTAGCTTCTCATTTTCATTGCTTTCTTTTCAGAGAAGAATTTCAAAGATATGATTCGTATCAACGACATAAACTTCTTATGAATTGGCTTTCTCAGCCTCCCCCACCTCCACAGAAACGTTTGAAATCAGATTATGAAATCTTACAAGAACATCACCAATTTCTTCGACCGGAGGTGAAATTATTTTTTTTTGCATCCATCCAAAGAGAACAGCATAACTGTACCTACACTGTGATATTATATTTTTATCAACAAAAAAAATTCTTTCCTTCCTGCTCTAACTTTGTTGAAAAAATTGATTTTACAGTGAAATACGTATCTCTTTGCGCCATTTGGTTACCTTTATATTTCTTTATTTTTGTTTTTTCTTTCTCTTAAACATTTATTTCTTGTCTCTACTTTATCTCATAATTTCTATTTTATTTTTCCATATACTTCTTATGTCTCTCTTAACTCCACTTTCTCTCTTGCTTAACTCATACTTTTCATTTCTCTAACTTTCTCAACTGCAAATTTTTTGTATTTTTACTTCTTTTATTCATTTCCTCTGTTTTTCTTTTCTGAGTTCCTCCTTTTCATTAAACTTGTTATTTTTGTTATTTTTCTGCTCTATTATTAGGCAGAGAAAGACACACGATGGGAAACGGAGATGGCTCGTCGTTATTATGATAAACTTTACAAAGAATATGTCATTAGTGATTTATCTCACTATAAATCTGGAAAAGTAAGAGAAATGAACTTTATATTTCTATATTTTTATTTTAAAAGAGGATATGAGTGAAAATAGAGGCTTTTTTGGAAGCTTGTGACGATTTTAATGCACTGTGAAATAAAATTGTAAGAAACGAACAAAATATATTGCTTTATATTTCAAATGCATGGAATGCAAAGAATATGTAGAGTAATTTGTTGCCATTCTTAAAACAAGGATAAAAAATGCATCGAAATGTAAAAAAAAAAATATATTTAGAGAAAGTCATGCGTATGGCTTTCTCTCGCACCTTTTCAGATGCGCACACTGTTTCTTTTTGAATGATCTCTCTTTTAATTTTGTTTTGAATATCCTATCCATCTAATTTTTCTTTTTTCTCCTACTCCCTTCTCATACTCTAATTTTTCTCTTTTCCTACTCAAATTTTTCCCTATTTTTTTTATGTTTGAAAGGTAGGATTTCGATGGAGAACAGAAGCAGAAGTAATCCAAGGCCGTGGTCAATTTTGGTGTGGAAATAAAGGCTGCACTTCCAAAGATGGATTGCAAAGTTATGAAGTGAATTTTACGTATACAGAGCAGCATCAAACGAAAGAGGTATTCTTTATTCTTGTTTTGAAGAAAAGAATCTTCATAAAAAATATTTCTTGTGCTATTTGACAATCCATCTTGTTTTCGAGTGTTTTGTTGCTTCGAAGATGTGTTATATTTTTGTTTTTTTTGTACATTTATGAAATGTATTGACTTTGTGCATATGCTTGATGTGATTTTTTAAGTTTTACAATGCATGTATTTATACAAAATTTCTATATTTGAATGTTTTGCATACAATTCCTTTGGTAGCTTTTGCGTGTATGCATTTTGTCATTTTTTTTCATATTTCAAAATTATTTTTATCTTCGCCTCTATTTTTTCCCTCCTCATCTCCTAATTTTATTTCAGGCTTTAGTAAAAGCCCGCCTTTGTGCCTCCTGTGCCTTTAAATTACATTATAAACACCTTAAAACTCACAAACATAAAAAAAATGCATTCAAACAAGATTCTTCTTCTCTTCTAATGAATTCTCCTCCTGAGAGGCCATCGCCTGCGTCTGTGATGCCTCCAGAAGCCCATACTCACATTTCTATCGATGAAAAGAAAAAAGAAGATAATGTTACAGAGAAACCGATGGTACTATATAAAGAGAAAATATTTCTCTTGTAAAGCTTATATAGGAAGCGAGAACTCCGCAGAAAGATGCACTTCCATAATTTTTAGAGAATTATTTCCTACTATTTTTATATGAGGATTTCTTATTCGCCTGTTTATGAAAAGAAGAGAGTTTTCATTCATTTTGTTAGCCGTTGCTATCCGTTTATGGTTTGATTGTCTTTTTCATAACGGATTCTTGTCACTCTCTCAGATGGATTTGTATTCATTTTGTCAGTTTTTATAAAGGTTTGTTTGTCTGCCTATTTTTCATCTTCCCCCCTCATTTCCCCTTTTTTGGCTTCTCTTTGCAATTTTTTTTTTTCAATGTTTTCTGCAGGCCCATTTAAAGCAAATAGAAGCCATGGCTTGGAAAGAACCCCTCGAGCAAATCCATTTGAGTAGAGAAGAAGAATTTGATGATTTTTTCAAAGATATGCTCTTGTAGATTTATTATTCAGAAGAAATTTCAATTTTCTTCTAGAAATAGAAAGAAAACTGCATTACCCTTGCAACTGTATTTCTTGTTCCTAATAAATTTAGGGCGAATAGCAACACACTTCTAGAAATAAGATCGATGAAGAGAAAAATAGTTATAAAATACCAAAAACATGCCTATTCATTCAAGCATCGCCCCCCACATTTGGGATAAAATTCTCCATCGCAATCGAGAATTCCATAGAAAAAATCAAATTTCTTCCACCCCCTAATGAAAGAAAGAGAGAAGAAAAAACAGTGCAACACATAGAAAAGGAATTATTCACACATGCCTACATGATTTATAAAATTTCAAAATGCCACCCTCGAATGAAATAAAAAGAAAGAGATGAAAAGATAGTCAATTTTGTAGGAATATTTACACACATTGAAATGATTCTTCTTTTAAATGCTTCCTGAACGTCTGAAACCTTCATTTTACACCGAAATTTAAGAAAATAAAAGAGATGAGAGGCATAGCTAGCCTTTCTCGCCTCGCTTTATATAGGGGAATCCACAGACAGCTTTCCCCCTCTAGGCAAAAGCATGCAGCCCATAGATGCATACTTCGTTGAGACGATTTTCCTCTGTTTCATCTTGGAGGATCATCGTTTAAAGCATACTTTTTGAGAGAAAGAGAGTAGAAACTGTGCAAGGTGTACATTTTCAAACAAACTTAAAAAAACTAATAAAGGGAGCATATTTGGCACACAAATCTATTTTCTCTCCAAATGGATGAAAATGCTGGCAGATGTGTGGCGTGTTTGAGAGTACATACAGGCGTACCCTCTCTGCCTTTCCTTTTAATTTGAGTTTTCTGCTGCTTTATATTGTTTATCAAGTTCATTTCTTCCTTTCGTAGAGACGCATGCCTTGACAGAGTGGATTTCATGCGATTTGCTTATTTTAATCCGATACAGACAGTAGACAGGCTTCTTCTTTATCGTTCTCCACTCTTCTCTATCTTTCCTTTCTTCATCACCTTTTAAGCTGCTACTCAACACTGTGAAACGTAGTCCTCTTGGAGAGCCTCAGGGTGTCATGGCATTATATCCTTCTTCTTGAGACCATTCTTCTAGCCAGATTTTCAATGTATGCATCTCCTCTTCTATATTGGCACGAGCACGTGCTTCCAATTCTATGGAAAATTTGTAGAAAAGTTTGGGAGTTTTCCACAAATTTTGGAGAGTCTCCAATCGCTGAGTATAGTAGAGACCATCGGCATTAAATCCTTTCTCTTTTCTAAGCTGAGTAGATATCCCCAAAAAAAAAATTACAAGTCATAAATCTCTATGAAAAATGATTATAAAAATTAGGGGATAGTGCACTTTCTCAGTTACATTTGTACAGAAATGAATTTCTAACAAAAACGATGAAATTTCACACTCAGTTTCTTCAAAAATGTGCCTTACCCTTTACTTCGCCAAACTAAAAATCATAACTTCTTCTACTGCATCATTGCAATGCTTTTTTTATAGTTTTTGCCTTCTCATTTTGTGAAAGTTTCAATATTTGTGTTTCCATGCATGGCTAGGGTTAATCTCTATGCTTTTCCATTTGCTTGGATGTTTTCTCGTTTGCTTTCTATGATGTATGTATTATCTTCTTCAATTCCATCTCCTCCCTCATAGACACACCTGTTTTGCATATGCTTTATATAAGCATGATTCTTGTGTGAAAGGAAGCCACTGAAGATCATGGAACCACATAAAATCATTCAACCATCGTTTAAGAAAGGGTGAATCCGCTAGAGGTGGAAAGTCAGCCGCACTATGGCTGACCATCCACGCCAGTCGCTCTGTTTCATCCAGAGAGGGAACGGTATGGGGAATAGAGAACCATAAAAATTGTTGAAGCATCTGCAATCGTAACCATTGCGGTTCCTGTATCAAAGTTTCTCTAGAAGAGTGTACGTAACCACTCTCACTGAGTGCCTCTAACAGCGATACAAACGTAGACCAGCTACGGTAGGCATTGTCACATCGTTCTGGTAAATAGATGATTTTGTGGAACCATAAAGCTAGGGAGAGAAGTTCCATATCAAAAATGTGTGCATGCATAGAAGCTGCATAGTTCAAGAGATTCTCCATATAGGGAAGTGTTGGATGTAATCGCCAGACTTCGATGTAGGCAGAACGCAGTATAAAAGCATAAGTTTCGATGAGTGAGACGGGGAGTTTCCAACTGTGGAGTAGGCTTACCATTTGAGAATGAAGTGCCGAGAGAGGGTCACCCCCTCTCTGCGGCCAAAGGGCAGAAAAATATCGATTTTGCAGCTGGCGTGCAGCGGAGGAGGCAAGTTTCGTCATGAATGGATTCTCTGAAGGGGTCACATTAGAGGTAAACGAGGTCTGCCCATAGAGACACTCAATGACATAGAGCTCCAGGGGAGGTTTTCCAACACTCTGACGAGCTGCATTAATTATCTCTCCGCCTTTTCGAGTTTCTTCAGAAACAACTAAAGCAGTGAAGCATTCCGTCGTTTGCGCAGGGCCCATTGCATCCGTCAATTCAAAAAGAATAAGATCTCGTGAAGAAGCTTGATTTTCTGTTACATGGGTACACAGACCTGAGACACTCGCGTCAAAAGTAGCAGATGTAGTGAAAAAAATATGACGAAAGGTCCACCCACAGCAATGGAACAGTCGTTGCATCAATGCAAGAAGTTTTATAACTCGTATAGAAAAGGGTTGTAACCAGAAAGGATTTTTTTTTTTTGCCAACAAAGCATCGTTTGAAATTCCAACGCAAATAGATCGGCTAGAAATAAGACATGTCTCTAACAAAAGAGCTTGATGACCCAAATGAAGGTAATCAAAAGTTCCTGCAACGGCGACAGAAGGATGCTGTAGACACGAAACGGATGGAAAAGATTGGGGGAATTCCATAACACCAGGTGAGGTGTTGAGAGAGCCACCCATCGAGGAGAGAGAAAAAGAATTTGCTTCCGAGGGGGAATGGAAAAACGGAGTGCGATTTCCAGCCCGCACAGAAGAAGCCATCGTAGTTGCCAATGGTGATACACGCACTCTGTGAGTATCAGTCACTCCTTTGTCTATATTTCCATGCTCGTTAGACTCGTGTGAATATGAAATTCGAGACTTAGAGGGAACGTAGGCTTGAACAGGAAAAGGCCACATGTCATAAAAGGGCATGCCGAGAGAACACAGCAGAGGGTTGCGTGCGTCTGCAAAAAGACATCGTGAAATTCCTGCATCCCTTCGAAATGCAGTTCCTCCGATATTTTCTAAAGATAAAAGCGCTTGAAGTGTTGAGCTTCCAATTTGGAAAGGAAATGAACCCATCGGCGCAGTTTCTAGCGATGGAGCATATTCTATCGATGGAAGGATAGGTAACGTTTGCAAGAGGCGAGATAATGAGACTAACGGTAGAAGTTCTATTTGTAAATATGGAAATTCCTCATAGAGTTCTGCAATGAGAGGCGATAAGTGCTGATACGCTACACGGGGATGATTCAGGCAAGTAAAATCACTCTCTGCTTTTTCTTTGACATGGGACGGATGCGCACTATGTTCTGGTGCGTTTGGAGTCAAAGTGCTGCCTATGGGTATCTTTGAATTCTCCGGGAAATTTGTTCTATTTACGGTAACGCCATCAGCAAAAGAAATGGTAGAAGCTGCATCAGCAGTATCTTCCGGTGGTGATTCAATGAGAACGAAGAGATATAACGAGTGCCTCAACTGCCTCGCAGTCCACACTAGCATTTCCTTCAATAGCGTCAAGTGACTAAGAAATACATTTTGTACACAAGTTACCCTTCCATCTAGTATAATGAGACCCTCCGAAAAACCAAATCGTTGAGAACCGCATATTTGCAATGCCTCCATATTGGCATGAAAAAAAAGGGTGTAAAAAAAAAGTGTGTACGTACACCAAGGGGAGGAGGAAAGTTTCCCTGGAATAAAGCCTGCACGAAAAGTTATAAGACAGAGCAGAAAGGAAATATGACGAAAGGCAATAATTCACTTTGCGGGAAGGAGGGAGGTAGTATTCTTCTTTGCATTCAATAAGATAGATTGATGAGGCACTTTTTGCTGTTGCCACTTTAATTTTTGCCTAACCGTCACGAACCATTCAAAAACAAAATATTCACACATTGCAGCGCAATTAAATGTGCCATAAAAAGGAAGGCATTCCCTGTTATTTAACACAGTAATAAATTGATTTTTTGTACGATTACCACCTTTACGTTTAACTCGAGTCCAATGCTCTCATTGGGAGCCATGTAATTGAATGGCTAGAAGCAAAAAGATTTTAAATACAGCTTTTTTCTTATAACGCGTTTTTTTTGCATTAACCGCCATGACTATATATTTGAATCTCCTTTGTATCACTGCAGAATAAGACCTACTCTTATCATTTTTGTGCTAGTAGTAACCATCTGAGAAAGTGCGTTATTCTTTCACCTACTTTTCAATGGCAATAAGATAAAAAAACTCTTCTGCGGCATCATTGATTCCTGTCTAATGTTGGGAAAATATTAATACGGAAAAAGTTAGCTCAATTATTACCTTGCTGCAATGTTGTTGGGGTGATATTTTATCCACAAGAAAGATCTCAATTTAACATATTATCATTAAAAGATGCCTTATTGAATCAGTTTCAAATCTCATATAATTGAAGGAACTGCTAAGCAATTTTGCAAATTCATCGAGATAATTTGGAAATGTGATACTGTAAATTTCGTATGAGAACATGATTATGCTCAAAATTTTTGATGTATCTATTTTGGGCGTTATGACCCTTGACACAATGCGTCTCATGTAGCAAGCTTGGTGGAATCGCTTGATTAATTTTAGAATCTGTCTCTACCTGCGACTAAACTCTATACTCTTTACATCATTCCATAGAGTCCTATCAACGACACGGTGTGCACTAGCATTCCTTCCCTCTTTATTTATGCGTACATGCTCATTCACTCTGTTTCACAAACAACTTAACTATAGGAAGCAAATAATTAGCTCTAGTGCTGTCGGAGTAGTTTTTACTTGAAACAAAGACTTTGGTTTTATGGTGATAATAAGCAGAAATTACTACAGCATAAAATGCTGAGTTTGCATTCACAACTGCTGAGGGAGTTTGAATGTCCTTGGCACTGCAGCAAGGAAAATGATCCGAGTTCCAATCATATATGCCAACTGTCAAAAGTCTAAGTTTATAATACAGTGAAACCAACGCGCATTGCACAGCAAAAACATGTTACAGGGGATCACAGCTTTGTTTGATAAAGAGGCAAGAAAGAGCTTTTGTTTTGAGTGTAGAAGTTACAAATTAATTTGACGGACGCATGTATGAAAAAAATATAATAGCTGGTATTTTTGGAAAAAGGTCGATCATTATTCAAATTTGATTACAGCAAGCAAATATTTTACAGAAAACGAGAATGTTTCAGCTTGAGTTTCAACAACAACATAGCAAGAGAATGGTTAGGATGAGTTACGAGCGAGTCGCGCTCTCCAACCAGCTGCCCCGATACTACGCATAATCTGTGCATCGGCTAAAAGATTAGAAGACTGAAGTTCTTGAGGCTGAGAGTTGTTGGTCGAATTTGTAAGATTGCTCTCAGAAGTAGTGGCATTGCTTCCTGATAGAAGCAAAAAGAGACAAAACAATGCAACCAACACATATTACGTACGAGATAAAATCCTATTTTATACAAGTTCATTTATGAAATCTCCATTTCTTCAATCAGAATAGGCACCTGATAGAAATCTTACAGCAAAGGGCATCCTAAAAAATGCTTGAGTTTAGACTAAAACATAACCACTTTTCAGAGAGTTTTTACAGATGCATAGTGACTAAATAATGATGTATTACGCAAGCTGAAACAACAAATCTTCAATGTATCATCTCTGCCATCAATATAACATCATTACATTACCGCCAAATATTGCATCCAAGTGAGCAAATTCGCGCTGAGTCTCTGATGTTTTATTTACTCCTTGCCCACTGCTTGAAGGGACTGCGTTTTCCACATGTTGCTTCTATTTCAAAAAATATGGATTTATCTTCAGAAAATGATGAGAAAGAGAATGTATGCTGCAATTTATATTCAAGAAATAAAAGAGCATCTATCTTCGATTGTTTATAAAAGAGAATCAAACAAAAAATTCACAAAAAATAGCAGTGAATGCGATATATCATCGCTTTTTGTGACACTCATGAAAACAAGAAAATACTGCTCAGTAGCCATAAAAAATAATCTACTAAAGCAAAATGGTAGCAATAATAAAACCATTTCAACCTATATAAAGCAACAACAAAAATTTAAAATGAAAATTTTACATGTGTCATAAAGCCAATGATATAGCAGAAAGGATTATACGTACAATACGATTCTCTGGCAAAGCCTCATGCTCCACAGTTGTAGTTTTGAAAGATTCTTCACGTTGTATATCTAAATATGCTCCAAACATGAATTGATCTTCATCTTCTATATGCTGGCGCATTTTCTCGTATTCTTTCTGAGCAAGCTGCATCCAAAAAGCATAGCAATTTCATAGCCATTTTAAGCGGCAAAAATTAAATTAAATGGGCATCATTCCCAGAGATCCACAAACTCGATATTGCGAATAGAAGCAGCAAAACTTCATTGCATGACAATAAAAAGATTATAAGTGGGAAGCAACAAAATGAAATAAATACTAAAACCATACATTGAGATCAACTAAACGGTTCAGATCTTGCTGAGAGCTTTCCTCTTCTATAATTTGTTTCACATTAGACAACCAACTACAAAACACAAAGAAATACACATGCATATATCCGAAAAGAAAGGCAGCGTCCTGCTAAAAGCATTATTAAAAAATTACAAGAGATACTTGCAATGCTAGCACTTTATAACCATAACCGAAGAATACATTGTGCAGAATCCACATGAAAAACCCCACAACATACTTTTTTCACAAGCAAATTGCCTCACAAGAGAAAGAAATAGGTTTTACCTCTTATGTGAGGGTAAAGGATTGTCTGACATGCCTGGAGCCGTATCTTTTTCGATTTCACGCCCCTAAACAACAAGAAAAATAACAGTACACTACTTAAAACGCAACAGTGATTTGTTGCAACCATTAAAACTACCTGCTTTGATGCGATTAGAGTTTTTAAATCGGAAACATGCGACTCTTTTGCAGAGCGATTGCGCCTCTGCTCATTTTTCTGTCGATGCTGTTTTCGATTGTCAGTGTGACCATGGCTATGCCTGGTAACAGAGGGATGCGAATTTTTGGATTGCTTTTCTAAACTTCTGCGTGAATACTCTCGATTTCTGAAAATCAATTTTTTGCAAAACACGTTACAGGGGTGAGTGCGTGTGTACATACACCGCTGCAAATTGGAAAACTACTACTTTCTGTGTCATGCATTCGTAGTGCACTAGTGCAATTTGAAAGCATCATGTATTATTAATCTACTAATACAATGTATACACTCAGATGCGTGAAATTAGCATCTGACGTATGTTTTCTGAGCACCACTCACAACTCCAAGGCAATTTCATCAAATCATCTTACTCTGTTAAAACTGCTATGATTTTTAGTGGGAAATTGTGTTTGCGTATGTAAAAATAAGCGTTAGCATGTTTTCTCACCGTGTAGACGATGCTGCTTCACTGGAAGGGGAGCGATGACTCCTATGCTTAGGAGATGATCGCCTGTGGCGATACCTACAAATAGGCAAAGCATCAAGTTTCTGTAAAAACAAACTGCATTGCCTTTTCTCGTAGGGTTTCAGACACGCCTACGCAATCCTGGAATTCAGCTAAATACTTTTCACAGAACGAAAAGAATTACCTTGAATAAGAAGAATGCGGGGATGAGAAAGATGGAGAGTGTCTCCGTCGTCGATGCCGGGAAGTGCTTCTACTTCGATGCTTCCTGCAAGCACACAAAGTAGCAACAAAGAAGAATCATCCTCACCTTCCCAACCCATATGAAAAATCACTCTACAATATCAAAAGCATATAATGTAGTAACAAAGGCAATTAATGGCAACAGGAGAAAAGAGATTTACATGCCTATTTAAAGAACCATCACTCTCTTTCGCTATAAAAAATATAGAAGAAAAATGAAAGGGATCAACCAAGATTCTCTGGATATATCCATGCACGCAAGCCGGTATATGCGGTATTCTTTATGAGAGAAGTAAGATATTGATTTCAATTCTACTTTAGAGGGATCCCCCTATCACCTTGACGTAGACTTTTCTGATTTTTTGAAATGCTCTCCAGTTACTGATGCCTCATTAGTGTGGGAAGATTTCTCTTTTGTAGGCGAAAACCCTAATCCGGCATGCATCTTTGATTGACTCTTGCACATCTTCAGCTTAAGAATATAAAATAAACACACAGAGAGTAAGCAAAGCCATATTTGTATCATTAGAGTCCTCAGTGAATGACGTAGCGAGTAGCAGAGCAATTACTGAAAGAAATGTGCTATAAGATGAAATACATCCTCAAAATTATCGCGAGGGGAGCATCATTTTACTTTTCTGCGTTATCCTGGTTCAACTTAAGATATTTCAGCAGTTACTCACAACGTTTTAACCAATATATTTGAACAGTGCAGATATAGCTGGCACTCATTCAATATCCACACTATCTTTTCGTTAATAATGATATACATAGTATATCTTGACAAATGCAATGGGATAATTATTCATACACGCATTAATCCAAATTAAACAGACTACAGCTGTGCTTTTTGCAAAAAGATTAACTATATTCTTCACAAGCCGCTTGTGATTGAATAAAGTTTTCTCCCTACATAATAAGCATCTTGTGAGATTTCCATCGGTGAGACGGGGGTATCACTCTTTCTGTTATCAGAGGGAATTGCCTTTCGAAATCGATGGAGATCCGATTTTGCGGTTTTGGCAGTGCATTCTGAGATTTCAGAAGGCATCGTAATGATCGAGGTATGTAGAAATTGTATCGTGTAGCTGTATCATAGGCAAAAATGTAAGAAAAAACTTATACAGTTGGCAAATTTGGCCCCTAAAAGGAGATTTGAGAGCGTTTGACGAATGTGTACCAAGAAATGAGTATGTGAATAAATGGCAGTTTGTTCATGCTTAAAAACGGAGCTGGGTAAGGTTGATGTCGTAAGTACATTTGGTATACTCATAAACACTGTTTGAGATTTCAATAGTTGGAAGATGGTATCTTCATGCAGAGCAAACGCGAACTACGGAAATGCGAAGCCAAGTTGATCTCCTCGCATGCTACACAATTATTTTCTGGAACTTGTTGAAAGAAACTAGCAACGCTTTCTTTTTACAAATAGCATTTTTCCATTATTAAAATACTATGTAGTGTTCTAGAAAGAAGTCAAAAATAGCAAATACGGCAACCATACAAAATTTATTTTATTTAGAACAAGTGGATACGTGTGTCGCCTATAAAACTATTCCGCCCGATGAAGTAACATCTCTTCTTCATTCTCTTGCTGGTACTAGTCACTCAAACAAGTTCTGCGCAAAAAGTTGAGTCCCTATCATTTCTGTAACTAGGAGTGGTATACCCTGGTTTGCCAAAAACAATTTTTATGCTTTCGGTTAATGCTTTAAGAAACTAGAGGTAAATGAAACAGTGAGATTTAACAACACTTTTAATGTCATCAACTCTCAAAAGGGATCAGGTTTATTAGGTGTGAAGATATTTTCATTCTAACGAAGCAATCTTACATATAAATAAATGTTACTTCAAATGATTTAACCACGCGCTACACGCTTAAACGTTCTCGCTTTAGAATAAATAATTGATAGCATAATCTAGAGAATTAAAAGCTTCCAATACACATTCTAAACATGCAAGGCAGTAGTCTTTTTCATTCTTAAGATATAAAATGAGAAAATTAAGAAGCGAAGCGCAGGATTTTTCTTGAAAAGCCAATGTAAATAAGCATTACTACCCTTGAACATCGCATTGTTCTACATATTCATCTATACAGATATATAGCATCAGTAGTGTAAACAAGCTATCGCTCATTTGGCCGATCGTGTCCGATCCCGACCGGAATAGTGAAGTAGAGAATAGGGTAATGTAGATGGAGTAGGCAGTAACTACTTAGTGCTTGTATCTTAATATCCTAAATTAGTTGGGATGAGGAGAATTCCTACTCTATGGTCGAAACGTACTTACTCTCTCGAAACAATGGACTGTGGTATTATTTCCCACCACAATATCTGCATGCATTCAAATACAAGTCGATATAAAATTCACTCAGCACGTGCTTAAACAACAAAGGTATTACTAGTTCGGGTAGTAGGATTAATTAATCCCTTATTAACTGCCATGTAATAGGATTGTTACAAGTAGAGAAATTTAACTATCCAATCTAAAATAATTATCGGCAAGCGAATTTAAATTAATAATACTCATTGAAAAGGAAAAGCTTTACCTTTCTTTCTACTTATGGGAAATTACAGACAAGAAAAGGGAAGTAAAATATATTTATGCATTTCTATATTTTCTCGGATAGTGTATGTAATTCACGCCGTAATCTACAGGCTCGTAATTTTGCGTCGTCTCTCACTTAAATGTTGTCAGGAGCTTTTGTACACTTAGACTTTTGTCCAAATAAGTTATTGTGGTTCTACTAAGGATTTTATGTCATTCCTTATCGTAATTCCATATGTGCAATTTTTTCTGAATTAGAAGATGATATGCTTAATTGAACAAGTGAATATTCTATGAATTGCTATCATTGAGATGGAAGAGGAACCAATCATCGACACTTTTAATTTACAAATTTTCTCTTTTATCTGTATAAGCGATAAAAATAGGTAACTTTTGCCTGAAATTGCTTTAACTACTCACTAATGAAATAATGGAAATAAGCGAAAGTTCGTTTCTGGGAAACTTTTACAAGTTGTTAGTTATTATTAAAATAGTGCTGCGCACTTTCTTAAATTTGAAAAAGTGGCATGAATAGGTTTCGTTTGAAGGAATTTGTTTTTATGCCAGAACTAAATGGTTTTAATCTCAATTGTGAATTACTTTTTTATATATTTTTGTTACCCTTACAATGAATAGAATAAAAGATCCGCTTCACTTTTTTCAAGAATGACTTGGAATCGAGGAGATAATTTCCTTTTATTTGAATTTGTATTGAAAGTAGCATCTTTTAAGTCAAGCATGCTTCTTCCAATAAGGATATGACATTTTTTCTTAACAATTATACTAAGTTTATGTGGCAATGCTCTCTTATTGTTTACAATAAAATAGTAGTGTCCTTCACGAAATAGTAAAATTACGAGAGTAAAGAAATTGAAGGTGTTTAATGCAGTGCTGAAAAATAAAAGATGACCCTATTTATATATTACAATATACCATATTGGAAAAGTTTTAAAATTAAATATTATAAATTTCATGGCATTCATTAAATTTTGCGGCTGGTTAGCAGTAACTTCTCAAATTTTATCAGGAAACATAATGTGTTTAGAGGGGATTCTTAAAAACTATAGGATAGCATACAAATATTATTATTTCAGATAAGGAAAGTACTTTTAAAACCATAATCAATTCGACAAATTTAAGCATTTTTCATAAAGAAATGGCAAAACAATATTGTAATATTTACATTATCTTGCAGAACCAAGATTCCTTCCCTTCAAATAAGGTACTTAACTCAGTGGTATTGTTTAGATAAAGCATTTCCAAATGCAGGATATTATTAAGAATTCTGTGGTGTTGCTATGATTTTTTTGATCCTTACTATCTAGAATAGGGCAGGTATTTTCGAAAGTATAGTTATAAATTGGTTTTAATGAATATTTCATAAATGCAGTATTGTAGGACACAGTTTTTTGAAGAAGAACTAGAACTTTAATATTTCGTAATCCTAAAAAATAGTTTTGTTCTGCTTATGTTTTTACAGCCTCTGTGTTTTACAAGTACCACACTACTCATGTGACGACTTTTATAGTAGTTGAATTTTGCAAAACAGCTAGCTACTAAATAAATTCTTCTTGCTTCAATTACGTCAACTTTGATTTTTTTGCTTGTTTCCTCGCGATCTTTTGAAAGTTACACGGAGAATTCAGCGCAATTGTTAAGATTGAGATATTTTGAATTATCTCTGTTGTTCTATAAGGAGCAAATATAAGAGATAAGCTCTTCAGTGTAGATGAGAGTTGAATTTTTACGTGCTACAATAAGTAAACGATTGAACAGATTATGTTACAAGCAATATCAAACAGCAAATAAGGAATTTAAGAATAGGCAAACTAATAATGTTAGATAATATTTAATCGAGGGAATATTGAAAGATTAAACATGCTAAAATAAGTTAGATTAAAAGGGCTCGATTAAAACATATCTTCTTCCTAATTGCGCATGTACAA
Organism: Cardiosporidium cionae; assembly: GCA_015476325.1. Classification (NCBI taxonomy): domain Eukaryota; phylum Apicomplexa; class Aconoidasida; order Nephromycida; genus Cardiosporidium; species Cardiosporidium cionae. The sequence goes on from JADAQX010000064.1 coordinate 68,379, forward strand.
TTGTTAGTAGAAAAGCCTAGAATAAAAAGACTGACTTTACTCGCTCCCTCTTTATCTCCGATTCTGCATTTACGTCTAAGTGTATGTTAGTTGTCAATGTTCTTGGTTGCTCGTCAACGTTGATTGTATTTGTACGCATTCAAATGCAGACCTAGTCAACTCGTATCCTACCTTCCGCTACTACCCGGGCTATTCCGTAACTACTTTCCGCATGGTTTAACTGAGTCCTAACATACATCATTTCATTAACTCACTTTCATTCCTACACTACTTACTCACGGTATAATTACTTAACCTAATTATTAATTACTTAACCTAAATATTAATTACTTAGCCTAGACATTAATTACGTAACCTAGCATTAATTACTTAACCTAGCATTAATTATTTACTATCCACTTACGCGACAATTCCATTTGTTACAGCAATGGTTCCTGTAATTAATAGCCTATAGAAACTTTGTTACTCAGTTTGCCAATCAGAGACATCGCACACACATCATCACCTCATGTTCCTTTCAATTGCACGAGAAGCACTATAAATACGTGAATCAAATGAAACTCATCCACAAAGACGTAATTGAAGACACCTTTATTCATGTTATTATATTCCGTGAAAACATCTGTTTGATAGCATTCGCATTCGCCTGCAAATAAGTGTCATACCTATTTGCCATGTGTTATAATTGAGATATCCGATTTTAAGGTTGGTTTAGGGTCACCGTATGTGCATAAGCAATTAAACAGATGTCTTATTTTTCTGCATATCATCTCACTTTTCTTTGCTACTAATCCAACGGGATTGCTGCCCAGCGACAGCCTACGTTGATTTCTCCTGTGACGGCGTGATTGCGTATGACTTCGTTGGGATTTGTCTTGTAATAACTTTTCTGCAGCTTTTTTCCCCATTGGAGAGTAACTAGTTACTGTTGTGTAAAAATGTCTGATTATGCTCTCTATCCTTGACGTTGCTGCAATGCATTTTTTGAGCTAACCTACTATGCTTTTGTACGTTTTGTAGCCCGACGCGTGTGTATCACAAGAAAACAAGTTCAAGAACTGCAACTTTTCAGTTAGCTTTGAGGTATTTTTTCAGTTAGCTTTGAGGTATTTTTTCAGTTAGCTTTGAGGTATTTTTTATTCCCCTGGAGATCGTTTGTAGGTGCAAGAAAAAGCTGGATTAAATGGAGAGAGATCCCCTTTTGGCAGATAAAGATAAATTTGCAGATTTGACAAGTCCTGTAATTGACGATTTAGAACAGAAGGGCAAAGAGGAGTTGAGCTCTTCGAATTATCATACTGTGTGTCTTATTGAGTCCCCAAAATGCCCTCTCGCACCTCTTGTAGTAGAAAAACAAGATGGGCCGGTTTCTGCGGAACCTGAAACGGTAGCTACTGCCCATCAGGGAAGCACCGCTACCACTTCCGCCAGTGTTGGATGTGCACCTAGTCGCACTATTAGGAAGTGTCCCGCATCACCAAAGGCATCATCACGATCTAAAGTGGTACTTTCAAAACCAAACCCAGGACGTTTTTCTTTGGCTGAGAAAGCTCCGTCTCTCCGCGTGCCTTTAAAGCACCCTCACCCTCGTGAATTTTCTAAGCCAGCAAAAAGCGAAACAATTCGACCACGCATACCTGTACGACCATCCCACCCGCTGCCCCAGCATGGTCTGACCAAGTCTACCGCATCCACCGCATTATTTCTTCCGCCGAGACCACGCTTTCCTGTTATTCAGGATGGTTCTAAACCTAAGAAACAACTTGTCTCGTTTATACCATCTCAACCGTTATCTCGGCCCGTTCTGAAAGGAAACAATGCCAGTGTTTTAAAAAAATCACTGGTGGCGCGGCCTTCCCTCACGAAAACCTCCGCAAAGCAAATTTCAAAGGCGCCTGCAGCAAGACCTGCCAGACCTTCATTTTTGCCACTAAGTGGCCCACAATCTAAAACAAAATCTTCTACCAAGCTACTTGCACATTCTGTTAAACTGCCACCGCATCATGCCATAAATCCAAGGACCACTGGTGCACCATCCCCTCGATTTCTCTTGTCCGGGAAACTGTCCGCGGTTCCTGTGGGAGCACGCAAGCCTTTGCATTCTCCAGTTGTCGCTGCTTTGGCATCTCCCAATGAAACTCCTTCTGGCTCTGTTCTCTCTAAAGGTAAAAGAGGTGCAACTCCATCTGGATCATCTTCTTCTAAGCATGCCGCCTCTTCATCAAAAGCTATGCCCAAACGGGAAGCTTTGCGCGGTAATGATACACTTCGCCAGACAGGGGCCGCTGCAACGTTTGCACATGCTGTAACAAAGCATGTTTCTTCTGCAATCAGAAACGTTTCATCCACTTTCTCTTCCTCTATTAAATCTTCAAAACAAATGCCAAAGCCTGTAAAACGGCGATTAAAATTGAAATCCGCGGGGAATTCTTCTCTCTCCAATGGAATCGGCATGTCTTCTCTGAGTGCTTCTTCAAACAAGGAAATTCTATCTTCAGAGTTACCGTCCATACGCATCATTTCTAGTTGTGGTGAGGTTTCACCGAAAGATGGAAGCCCCCTCTCGGCTGTATCTGTGGATGAGGAGCTCCCCATTGGAATTCTGCGAGTCCCATCCGGAAGGTGTGATTTTTTGTAGGTGGAGAGTGTTTGTTTGCTATTTAAACCTCATGTTTCAATTTGAAAGTAGGCATCTACATTATTGTTTTTGTTTAATTTTCATTTTTTGTTGCCATTTAGAGTGTGCTTTCCTCTTTTAGAACGAATGTGTTTTACTTTTGGTTTATTCGAGCGCTGTACATACACACCTAATTTTTTACTTCCTGTGCTTCATCCCCTTTATCACATTTTGTTTTTGCTTGGTTGCAATTAGATCAAAAAGTTTGAGCTGGGATGAATTTACGATTGCTTTGCATGACTTGGAAAGAGGAAGATATTCACCCATAGACGAGCCCAAAACACCATTTCCTTTGGAGCGTGTAAGTTTTTTACTCTATGGCATTGCCACTATTAAAAATGGGTGTGGATAAATGAATCGTTTGTACATGCACTTGGGAGGGTGTGAGTGAGTTCACTCTGTAATATTTCACTTTATGTGAAATGGGATACGCATTTTCTGTGTGTGATGCCTAGGGAGATCTCTCCGAAAATGAAGAGCAATGTGGGGAACGTTCGGATTCGTTTGATTCTGTGCTCTCTTCTCTCAAGGATAAACATGAGGTATCTATTGTTTTTATGAAAGAAGTTGATAGTTTCCAAATAGTATGTCTTTAAATTCAAAAAATTTTGATACGCATTCTTCCAAGAAACGAAGGTTATTAGTTTAGGGCACTCTTTTTCCCAAATACGCTTTTAATTCTGGTTTTTGAACTTTATATTCTTCAAAACTCTCAAAGGGGGTTTCTTGTAGTCGCAATGTATATAGGATGATGTACTTCTTGCAAAACGTTCTTCTTTTTACTGCTCCTCTACTTTCGTTTGCTTTTTTGTTTCATTGCAGACGAGAGGTGTGGATGCACAAGATCTGTATGATAAGCTAAATTTACTAGGGCAAGACGGAAGCTGGATCAAAGTTGAGACGGATGACATGAGAGAGAAACGTCGAAAACATTATGATGAATTCCGTGTCTTGAAGCAGATGCGGTGAGAAGATATCCTTAGAATATATTGGGATTTGTATTGCAATCGGATTGTGCATATAATTTTTGAATTATCCAAAATTATGCTTTATTTTGTTTGGTCTCCTACTAAAGATAGAGTGTACGTTTTTCTGAAGTTTAAATGTATTTTTGTATCTCACTTAGTAAGTTAGCATCCCAATTTCTACATTAATGAGGGAAACTGTAGGCGTGTATGAAGGATTACGATTGTATACTATTTATACAACTACCATATTCCATATGGCTTCTTTTGTAACATTACAGCCAGCCAATAAGCTTGAGATTTTATGATACACACTTCGTTGAATTCCGGAAAATATACGCGTTATTGTTTTTCTAATGTAATGTATGTATTTATGTATTTTTAGGGATGAAGGGAAGCTGAAAACCGAGGAAGATGAAGATGGCTCTGATGAATAGAATTTGCCGAATTTCTGTCTTTACTTTCGAATTATAACAGTTTTTTGCTGTATGAATGGGTTTTGGCTGCTTCATTGGTGGAAATTTGATTTAATAAAAATTGCATTCAATTTGCCTTCGGATAGCCACATATTGTTTCAAGGCAGTACCATTCTACCGTTGCAACTCCTCCTTTTTTAGAGAGCTGCTTATATCTTTGGTAGAACATTCAGGTTTTTCAAGTGTAGACAACTACAACATGACTGCTGCTGCCGAATAAATTTGCTTTTTGTTTTCATGGGTAAGACGCGTTATTACCTTTTTTGTACTTAAACACAGCTGCAGCTTTTCTTACAAGCCAGGAGTGCACATCTAATGATCAAGGCAATTTCTCTTTGTTTTTAATATGTTTTCTACTGCAAATTTCACGTAACAGAGTAACATTATGCTCTTTTTATTTTAAGCATTTCTTTCTTAGAAGAAGATTGCAGCGTTGTTGGGGTCTGTTTATTTTAGTTTCTTCCTAAGTTGGTACATTTATGAAAACGAGGCTAGTTGCTTTCATCAAGGTACTGTCAGAAATCATCATGTTATAAGGAGCTGCTAAGACGGCTTTTATTCAGTATTTTTGTATTTAATAAAATAGGATGATAGTGTTTACTCTTCTATGCATAGTGTGGCAATGCGCTTCTACAGTGCGCACTTTAGTTTATTGCTACAAAAGTACGAACGATTTCTTACATTCATATCTGAATCAATATCTTGGAAATCCACTGGTACTCTAATAGAAAATGCCTATCTTAACGAAAGGTTGTAGTGTAGCTTCCCGATAATTCTCTTATGATTTAAAATCGTGGGCCCGGATTCTGAGTGCAATGCGACTCACAAGTACCGTATATTTTTGTATTCTTTAGACCAAAAACACAAGTGCCATTTCATAAGAGTACATAAATTATTGAATTGACAACTTAATTCGAAAAATACTGCAGTTACAGCTAAGTAAGCAAGTCGTCATGTGGTATCCGCTCTCATTAAAAAGGGCGAATTTATGTCATAGCAAATCAGTTGCTCTTTTATGATTAACATTCACGTTAACGTCTATTAAATGGAAACTAGAGAAGCAGAAGCTGCAATTATTGATAAGAAGCCTCAGCCGAGTTGCATCATTTATACACTTTAGAAAAGTAGGGACTAAGTGTTGTTTATTTATATTGCCCTGCTTTCTCGCAATAAAATTCAGCCTTCATCTTGCGCAAATACTGCAAGAAATAAATTGTACGCCCGTACAATGGCTATTTCATTTTGCTTCAAGCGAAGGATCATTCAAAAGGCAGAGTTTTCCGTTTACTACGCGAGAGAACAATGCTGAGAATATCACAATTAGAATTGAAACGAAGAAAGTCTGGTAAAATCCCAAACTAATAATTAAAATATGAATGCGCCAAAGATTGACGTAGTAAATCAATTACTAATAGAACCATATTTTTTGAATTAGGATCAGGAAAAGATGAGATACCCTGCTGGTGCGGTATATATGCTGTTGTCTAACAGTACCGTTTAAGAGTTACAGTAATTTATCAGCCATTTTTCTTCAAAAAAGTTTTTTGGAGGTTTAGCTTCTTCCTTAACAACTTTTTAAAAGTGCATCCTCTCCTTAAAATAAGCATGTAGATTTTCTGATGATGATGTGGCATTTTAGATGTAGCGCTTGCTGGTCTTCTGCTTCATCCTTGTTAGACGATGCCTGTCATGACTGTTTTAATCGCATTTGCCTTTATTGTGGTGGCTGCGGTTGCTGACGCCTACAATGGCCAAACTGGATTAATTCGCTGCAGCGTTAATAGTGCATTCATGTGGCAAAAATGCATCCAAAGCGACAGTGCAGGGCAACAAGGAGGAAAGAGGCTTCGACAACGGGCAGCATTCTCCCACCACCACTTTTGGGGAAACATACTTTACCAGTTTCCAACACGTACAGTTCTATGCAAAAAACGCGCTACTGCTCAGTCTATTCGATCAGGAAATACTCTCATCTCTTTGTATAGTAATGTATTACTTCCAAGCATTTCATTTGATCGGAAATTCCGCTTTTGTAGGAGTCTTCGGCTAATGAGTGCAAATGAGGCAACATGGGAATATAATGATAATCAGACACTCGCAAATGGCACAGTTACTTCATTAAAGAGCATTGAGAACATTTATTTTGAAGAATTTCTAGAACTTTTGAAGCGGTACAAGTGGGCCTACAATTCTACAAGCATCCCTGAAGAATTTCGGATAACTGAAGACGTGAGCTTGCATAACACCTTGACTGTACAGTTGCATAATAGTCTCGTTTACGAGTAGAAAATTTCTCGAAATTATAAGCCTTAGATGATTCTCTTAAATGCTCCGGCACTGTGAACTCGTTTGTCGCATAGAGCCTCTATACTTGCCATTCACTGTAGCAGAATTTTACTATATTTTATTTTTAGATTAGAATATCCGTTTTCATAGCTGTTTGCTCTTCTTATATATCCCTCATGGAGAGCATCTTTTAGCTCTAGCTGTTATTACTATTTTTTCGCAAACTTAAATCCCTTTATTCGTGCCAGTATCAATCCCTCAATCACATATAGTAGTTTTTTCTATTATTAAAAGTGTGATAGAGTCTGTTTTTTTCTTTACAACAGTGTACTCCTCTATCGCTTTGATGATATGGTAGATATTCAAGTGATAGAATGAATAAAGAGCCATATGTGGTTAGATGTGAGGCGTTTTTTGTGATCCTATATGGAACATATTACATGGATTTAATTGAATTTCATATTGCAATGAACTGTGTATTTAAAGTACACTTCTTGTAATGCATGCCCCATAGGTAGATCTTTATGCTAATCACATGCATATACGCTGATAGTGATGGTTCTAAAAATAGTTTGAATTATCAAAAAGCATTCCAAAACGTAGAAAATCATTTGAGTGTGATGATCAGTATTAAATGAGACTAAATGCATCCTCAAACGGAATATTTTCATTTGCAGCAGTGCATGAAATGTAAAAAAATATAGCACTCTCATGCATCTGTAGCCTATTTTATGACATAGCAGAACTTATGGAATTCACAGTTTCATGGATTTCCTCTTGGTCGCTTGTATTGGAGAATGCAGAAGGAGCATCTTTTTATTTATGTCAGTTTTTGTTTTAATCTTTTCTAAATTGGACAAAAAATAAGATAAACCTACATTTGGTGAACGAATAGGATACGTTTTGCTTGAAATACTCTTTACTCTTCTTTGAAGCTTCAATAACTGCAGAAGTAACCTTCGTTGCTATTCCTCGAGCATGTTCTGTAGATTTCCTCTTCTTATGTGCTTATTGCTTCCTTAGAAAAATATCACGAGAAAGCAGCAAATCGAAGAGTGTGGCTTCTCCATATCTCCTTTGCATGCTCAACAGAATGCAGGTCTGTGTCAAGTATATATTCATAAAAATTGTATAATAGGCGTAGAGCAAACAGCACGTTTCTTCTTTGCCCCGCTCACCGTTGCTGCACTGTTAGAGAAGAAGGCTGCATTTCAATACGTGCATCTTTCTCTTTGAATTTTTTTGCAATGCATTTGCTCTGTAACAGTAAACTTAAATTTATTTTAAGTATTATGCCCCCTTTTAAAGTGTATGTACACTGCGGTGTAATGAAAAACCTGTGCGTGTACGTACACCCTGCAGAGCATATATTTTCATCAAGACATCCTCGCACTCGGTTGAAGCAGCAAGCAGATTTTGAGAAGCTCATTACCGGTGCCAAGATTTATAAGGTGCGTCCTAAAGAAAATATACGTTGGTAGTCACACAGTATACTATGCCTTCTATACTACGTTGATTTTTTTGTTTTTATTTAGAGATACGTAGGGGGCTTTAGTCTCTATTATTAGCAATCTCGCTATCTTTTTTTCTTCTCTTTAGCACGTCTTTTACCTCTTTAGGATAAGAAAGCAGATAACTTGTTGAAATTACGTATAAATTTCTTTGCCTAGGAAGTATATTCCTACTTTGAAAGTGTGATGTTTCCCATTGCAGTGAGGAGATGTTGTCTTGATGCCATTCGTAGCGCCCTCGTGTGATTTTATGTGAAGAGAGAGATTAAAGATTCGAAAAATGTTGACACCTTTGGATGTATTAACATTTTTTGCTTTGTTTCCTGATAGATAAATTGCTTGTTATTGGATTTTCTGAAATCCTCTGCTTTTCAGAGTGTATAGCATTTTATTTTGAATATGTTTGATGCTTTTATGCAGACATTATACAAGACTCTCAATGTTCCCTATCGCTATAAAATACCAAATTCTCTTCCTTTTCCTAAAGAAACGTGGGGATTCAATCTAGGCGTGGCGCTTCATGGTGTAAAACGTGCAAAGAAATATTTGAATTTACCTGGCAGTAGGGAGGCATTGGAAGCTCTTGGAGTTTTTTCCCAGCAGGAAACCTTGACTGAGCTATCTAGTAAGGGTGGGTGAACGCTTCTTTATTAATTTGTAGAGAGGAATTGTGTATCCCTACTGTTAAAAAAGGAAAATGTAGTAGCGGAGTGATGATCTTTTTGTGATTTACAAAAAATGGATCAACACAATACTTCTTGTTGTGAAATCTAGAAAAAACATATTCTTGTCATTCTTTACGTGTAGTATATTTTGATTGGATGACGTTGCATTTGCAATCTATGGGATTTTTCAGCCACTACTGCCACGACATCATCGATTGATCAGGAGTGGGAGATGATGGCATCCAATGCTGCTGCGTTTACCTCTACACCTACTACTGGTACTGCTATTTTTTTAAAACTATTTCTAAGATTGAGAATTACAAACTATCTAAGCAATGGAGAATGGGGAAAGAACGAGAAAGCCTTCATAAATATTGTCAAGGGAGTTGAAGCAGCAAATAAATTTGCTTTTCCAGTTTCAGATTCCATTGGTGCATTCAAAAATCATTCCAGGCTATACTCCTTGAAGAAAGAGAGCTATTAAAAGAAACTTATTTCATTCTTGCATGGGGTTGATTTTGTTCTTATTTGATGAGAAGTTCTTCTTTTCAGAAACTCTCTTGTGAATGCTGAGAGAGAAGGAAAATTGGATGTTACCTCTTGGCCCATAGTATAGGATTATACTATTACTGTAGATGAATAGCATCTTCCTTGTGTTTCAACCTCTATTGAATTGATAATTTCATACATGTGTGCACTTGCTGAATGTTTTATATCAGACACTTCCGAAGAAATATTTAACAAAGAATCACTTCGAGAGAATTTGGCCACGATGGAACCCTTTAAATTTGAAGAATTTGAGGTGAAGCAGTATTTGAAATAGAGTATGTAGTCTTGATTTCTTGGTTGCAGAAGCGTGTGGAGGTAATACTGTTTTGAAAAATAGTATGAATCCTTTCGGATACTATTGATTTCTTAAGGAAAAAATTGAGTACATTTTAAATAGGGATACCTCTGTATTTTTATTGTGCATTTTTTTCTTGTATTTTGTATAAAACGCTGTATTCATATTTTCGATTATATTACAGCATTTCATGGTTTTTACTCGATTCTGCCATTAGGAGTTGAACTATTATAGACTCATCCTTTTGTAGCCACTTTGGTATTTTGAATATTTATTATAAATTTTTACCATGCTGTAACAAACATTTTTAATAACCTCTCTGTGATGTCTTATTCAGAGTATATCGGATACGATGTCGCCTCGAGAGAAAGAAGAGATGCTGCGTGAGTTGCTTAGTTCTAATATTACGGAAGTTCTACTCTCTAGAAGTGATCCTCGTAATCTTATTCAAAGGCCTACACGCCTTGAGACTGAAGGGGGATATCACTATGAGTTTGATATTTGGTCATTCGAGGATGTTTTAAAGGCAATGCAGGCTTATAATGTAAGGCAAGAAATGTTGATAATCTTGTAGGAAAAGGAGGGAAAAGCGTTCCAGAAAGATGGTTTCATTCTCCTATAACTCTCTTTGGCACGCATTTCTGTGTAGCAAAGGATTATCGAGAACGATGATTTGATGTCTATTTATATTTCTAACTACAGTCGTTTGAATTGAAACCGCTTGTAGTTGTAGAAAATAAATTCATAAGCAAAATTCTGATAAATTTAGTATTTTTCTCGTCTTTTGCTATATTTCACTAGAATCTATACTTGGGACATTTAGAAGAAAATGAATCTATTTCATCGCGCGCGCAAGTTTTGAAAAATCAGGGTTTTAATATACTGGAAAAGAGCTGGAGTATCCCTGATGGTGAAAGATGCATTGATTGCATCCTATTCCAGGCTGTATGTATAGTTTATTGTGCCGTTGAAAATTATTTTATTTTTTTATGAATTTTTGGAAATTTGGCCTGGTATATTGTTCTTTCATGCATAATCATTTGCTTTGCAGAAAATTCTGGTTTCTGGCCAAAAGAATGGGCTGGAATGCCGCTAGGGAAGTATTTACATGCTTTTCGTGTGGGGGATATTGATGCAAAAAATAATTGGAAAAGGCGTGTTTTACTGGACAATATAGGATTCGATTGGGGCGATGGCTATGCCTACTTAAATTTTACTTGGAAAAAATTATTTAAAGGCTTGATTTGGTATAACAAAGTTGCTAGAATCAGTTTTATTTTGTTTGAAATTGGATAATTAAAAAGTAACATTTTTGTTTCTAGCTGTCTCATTGTGTGGAATTATTCTACTGGAAGAGTATTCGCACATTGAATGCAGTGTGACACACTTTGTTTCTTAGAAAATTTCTTCTGGTATACTTGTAGTATTGGATGGCTTTTAGATAGAGCTATACTATTTTTTCTAATAAAAACGTGACGCATTTCGGATTTATTGCTTTTTCAGCATAGAATATGTTTTTACAATAAGTATGTATTCTTAGTTCATTTACTTTCTTCTTTTGCGTGGTTAGGTGGATGTATTTTCGCGGGCATCCATTTTGTGATTTGGAACCTCATTCTGTCATACCTGTGGGTTCGTTAGTGGGAGATTTCGCCAAACCTGAGGAAGTCCATGTACTAAAAATTTTGCTTTTTATTGCAGTGTAGAGGATTACCTTTATTTTTCATAGCAATAATCGACGCCTGTATATTTGGGAAAATTATCTTACTTTTTCGGCGCGCAAAGCTAGATTTTTGGTAATTTTGTTAAACACAGAGCAGTAATGTTTTCTCATCGCGTCTACTTCCTGTGCTTTATTTTTTTCTACAGGGTTTGCAGTTGGGTTACTTGATTCGGAAGGCATGGTCCCAAGAACCTGTACTTTGGCATCATTTTCCTCAACGATATGAGTTTCTCCGTTCTATAGGGCTGACATGGATGCGCGCAGATCAATTAATTTCAGAATATAAGTTAGAACCTAATTTTGCGTTACCCCGGGTACCAAAAGAAATGCTTTCCGAAGAACTTGAATTATAAATAACCAAAAACGTTTCCAAAATGCAACATACTTGAATAATGTATTGCACAACTAAATTGATTCTTGCCAATCATTTCGCAATATTTTCTAACAAAAAATAAACTGCACATAATTTCATTAAATTTCATCCTATGAGAAAGATTCACCAATATAGATTTTTCAAGAAAGCGACGAAGCTGAGATAATGCAAAAGTCATTTTGCACCCGGTGATTCTATCAATGTTGAAGCGAATAAGTAGTGGCACTATCATTCTTAATCAAATTGTGGTATTTGCATTATTTCAATTAGCCGTTCCTATCTGAGAATCGGTTGCATAGAAAGTCAGCGCATATGCTATGATAGTTTATGAATTATTTTTTCATTGGGAAAGCATTGCTTAACGCTCCACTATTACTACAATTACTTTATAATATATATATAATACCAACTAATTTTACTTCCTAGTAAAGGAAATTTATGGGCTCTAGGGAACGAGAAGAATTTTGTGCGTAGATGCTGTGCAATTATGTCTGCAAAAATAGAAATCGTGATCATTTGCAAAGCCCTTTAGTTGATTTTTTAACAATTGAGATGTAAAATTATTTGCGGTGTCTTTATTGTTATCACTATCAAATTGGAATGCACATCATATAATCGTAGCTCAAAAGATTCCTGGTTAATCGATAGAGCACATTTTGAGTAAAGAAGGTCATGCTGTGATCTAAATATTTCCCTTGTTTGGATTACTTGTAAAGCTCGTAGAATACAAATAGTAAGAATGAAAGCAACTATAAGATTAACTTTTACTTTGTTTGATAGGATAAAACAACCGAAATATTCTACATCTCACAAAATTCATGAAATATAGATATTGCTCAAATTTGCTGTATTTTTGTATTATTCTTAAAGCAAGATGAATATGCTCTCAAAAATAATCTTTACAAAAATTATTTAAACCTTTGCTATAAATGAGCAAGTATTTGCAAAATATATTCCCTTTCTCGCTCATTGAGAAGTGTTGTTTTCAAATATTTTAAAATACCAAAATATGCTCATGCACAACAAAATGTTTTCATTTCTTTAAAAATATGATGAGAGAAGCTATTCCAACAGCTATAATAAGGAAGTCCCCACAACTTCTTGTTATGGTTTCTAGTTACAATATTGCTGTAAAAATATAGTTTTTGCTCCATTTTGTAGAAATTTTTGTATAATTGCTTTTAAGCCTATTGAAATGAAGAAAAACAATACAATGTGCTCTGTTGATTTACTATGAGAAACAAAATTATAATTCCTTAATATGATTATGGTAGTTTTTTAAATATGGTCTTATTTATTCTCCCAACCGCATAATTTGGCAAAGGAAGTACTTAATCTTTTCATTTACATACTTGAAAAGAGTTGCATTGAAATTTATTTATATATCATAAATATATCCAGAAATGCCGGTAGAAACTAAAAAAGTAGTTTCTTCGTATCCAATCGCAAATCGCATCTGCGATGAAAAATGGCAAGATTACCTGCGCAAAAAGCATGGACAAAACAAATTAAATGCCAAAGCAGAGCTAATTATCGAGAAGCCTGCATTGTTTCAATACCCTCATTTGCAGTCTAACGCAAAAAAGGCTTACATAAAAGCACGGAGAAATGATGAAATTAGCCTAGAAAACAAGTGAGACTGAAATTTGCATTTGGGACATATCTTCTTTGTTGCAGTTTCTACTGAAGTAACAGTTCAGCATCCTTCTAATTGCGATAAAACTTCTAGATTTGGACAGATTTTCTGTGCGAGTGCAATATTTGTCCCTACCATTTATTTCCAAATCACTTTCTCTTATGAAGTGGCTTCTATTAAATCGACAGTTCAAATATAGCAAGTTTTGTACTGTTCTTGCTTGTAGAGCGCTAGTAGAACGGCTGAAAGGAATAAATCGAAGACTTCCGCAGGCTGCATGTGGGCATTCAATTGAGAAGAAAATTCCAAAAGCGATTTACAGACCATATCATAAAAAAGAAATTTCCCAATCACTTGATAAGCAAATAAGTATGAGCGAGATAAACTGTTGCGGAACCATGCCATAAAGCACGCTATTGCAATAAGAAATTCAGCAAGCAAGTAATGATGCTGATATTATTTGCTTGTTTTGTTATTCATGACTTTAAATAAACGTAAATGATTTAAACAAGCTTCGCATAAGCTAAAACCAACTCAGATATTTCAACTATCTAAAACGGTTTTTCACTGTTTACTTTCCCCTCCTCTCTTAAAAAATATTATTCATATGAAATAATTAACTTTCAAATTTTATTCTCGACAAAACCATAGACATAATCCAAAGAGTGTTAATTTATTGAATGAATTATAAAATAGAACCACAGTGTCTATACAACTCAATTAACGTTAGACTCAACATCTTTGTCTCTTATGTTGCGTTTTGGAGGGCAAACATGATAATATATTTTTATTTCTCTGATCCCTTGCATTTCCTTCCAGCCAGAAGTGTCAAATATCACAAAATTGTTTCTACACATACATGAAATATGAGATGTTGTAAATACAACTCGAGGATTTTACAAAGCTCAACAAAATAAGTCCCAATGGGAAATATTGCTCTTACCATGGCACCTCTTGCTAAGGAAAAATAAAAAAGCGAATATCTCGGTGAAATAGAAAATTACAACGACCGGATTTATGTTAATTGTAATGCGAGCAAGCAAAGATTATTTAAATGCATAAACTCACCAAAGCTATGTCGGAGACAACTTTCGCTTATAACATCTTCGATATCAATTCATCATCCTACCAGCTTTTATTTCTACACTTTTATTCTTGGACTTCATATGTTTTTTGTGTTTTTGATTGTATTTTTCAAGCCAAAGCAAAATTACGCTTTCATCTATTTGTTAAAATCTCCCCAAAGTCTCCAAAATTATGCTACTTTTGTTGAATAATAAAAGTATATGCACATATTATACTTCTAGTTTCTGTTATTCCATGCTATCTACTGCAATGGCAATACAGCTGTCAGTCGGTTTGTTTTCTTTCTAATTCTAGAAATTTCCTATAGTTCCCTTAGAAAAGTAGATACATTGTTTGAAAAGGTAAAACAAGAAAAATATCAGTTATACGCGATTAAACTTTCATGAAAACAAACATAAACAATTGGGGAGCATTTTTTTCTCTCGACGCAGGAAAGTCTTGAAATTATCTTCCAACCTTCGAAAAGGAATCGCCGTACGAAACCGTAAACCCAAGTACGATAACCGAGAGTTGTTCCCCCCTTTCCAAGGTGTACTGGATGGATGGAGGTATTTCTCTATTGGTGCTTTGACCTATCGAGATAAAATTGCTTTTTACCCGCTTTCGTAAGAAACAAGTGAAAGTACACGCTATACATTATAGACTGACCTTTACTGGAAAAATTTTCATCTTCATCTACAGAAGAAAAAAGGGTTTTTCGTTAGTTGATTCACTTTTCCCACGTCTCTTTTGTAACGGACGCATTCCCCTCGTTCAGTACAATCTGACGACATAATAAGTGAAGATTTCTTTCCTTCTTTTCTAAACGTTTTAAGCCCAAAAATTCTTTTCTTCCTTCGTAGAACCAAGGATGTAATCGATTTTTTGAGCGTCTATTCTTTAAGTTTTCCGGATAGTTGGTCTGCATTTTCTTGCTTCCTGCCTCTTGCAATGTTGCTGTCATCTCGTTTTGTTGGCATTTTTTGTTTTTTTTTGCTGGGTAAATGAGTCTTCCGCAATTCTAAAGAGAGTGCATATAGCCAGGTACGTGGTATTTTCCTAGTAACCACTCTGCAAACTTCCTGGAAACCAACTCTTTGCACGGAGTATTCAATGTTATTTTTTTCATTGCATAGCGTTGCTTGAATTTTTGAAAGACTTGGTATTGCAACGCTCTTTTGTAGTTTTCTTGCTATGAAGTTTTTTTCTTGTTTCAGTGGTAGATTTTCGTGAAAACCATACGGTTAAGAATACTTTGTTCTGTGATAATCCGCCTGAACATGCTCTTTCTCAAATATTTTTTGTTATTTTCTTATGAATCTTCAAGTTTTTGCTTAGCATGTATACTTTTTTTATTTGGGTCGATAATACCATGAATAGTTAAGGACTGCCTAGGATACTTTCTGATGTAATTCTTATTCTTTTCATTGTACAGAAAGGCATTGATTTTTCTAGAAACTCTTCGTCATGAGCCACCTTATTCGTGGCGGAAGTGACCTTCCAAAACTTCTTGGAAGTAAGCATGCCATATATCAAAACATGGAAAGGCTGTTAAGTGTTATTTTTCTTACATTTTTGACTTCATTTTCCTTTTTGAACTGTGTGTATATCATAGTTCGCTCAATCCTAATCGCTTTTTACTATTTTTCCTTTCGTTTATGTTATCAATTAAAAATGGGAAGAAAAAAAATCATTATACTCTCATTTATGCACTCACAAGAGAGCCGGCGTAGTGTTTTGAAGAGAGAGAACAGCAAGTGAATTTTTAAGCTTCTTTTCTTCTCCATAAATGAAAAAAAAGCTGTAATTGTAATAATTTCTGTGTAGATGACACCTAATTTTTCAGCGGATAGTGTAGGATGCTTTTTGGGATAAAATATGCATATTGTTTTTAGTAATATAAGGATTTTTCACAAAGAGAGCCTCTCGTTGTATATTTTATCTATGTTTTCTGACACACAGTGCCTTTGGCCATTACTACGACCCATGCTACTTTTAGAGGTGAATTATTCTGTTACGATGTTGGTCAAATCCAAAGGATAGTTCTGAGTACGTTTGGGGATGAAGTAGGGGGGACCCTCCCCCGTTGAGGATTTGAGTGTAATGTACACTTACATTTTTTTTTTTTAAAAGAGCAAAATGACTCCCTGTGGATGGAAGTGTGTGAAGAAAGTTTACAAAATGTTTTTGTTTCTAAGATGCTACGGTTATAGCCAGATGTATAGATTGATGAACTTTTTCGATTTGCATTTTTATGGTTGGAGAAACTTATAAAATAGATCGGTTTATGCATACATTTTTGCGAAATTTTAAAACTCGATGATATTTTGTGATGCAAATTTTTTTATTTGCAAACCCTGGTTTTGAATACATTTTAAATCCTTCCTTTGGGTTTAACTTCACTTCTTCTTTCTTAGGCTATTCACTGCATCCACCCTTTCTATAAGGGAATGCCTGCTACGTTTCTTACTATTTTTTTAATAGAAAATTATATTTTTTTCATTTACAAGTTCTACCATTTCTTCGTCACCCTATACATGTATGAGACAATAGAGAGGCTACAATTTTATTTCACACTCATGTATTTATTTTTGTTTTATAGAAGAAGATTTAGCCAATGATACTGCCAATTTCCATGTAATTCTTAGCAGCTGCGTGCGTAATATTGTTGTGGAGGGACCCACCTCCGTGTCTGCTTGCCCTCCTCTGAATGCCTTCAATCCACGCCTCCTGGAAGAGAGAGAGAAGCTCTATTTAGAATCATTTGAAGAGCAAAAGCGAAGGATTGGTATCGGTGTGACTGAGCAGGAGCAAAAACTCTTTGATATCCTACGAAAGAGGTGTGTTTTGTGGAAGGTTTTAAATTTGAATGTATAGGCAAGTAAAAAAGATAATCCAAGAGAGGTGGGAAGCCTCCGTGGAGATTTATTAAGAGCAATGAAACAAAATGTAGAGAAGATTGAAGAAAACGAAGAGAATGGCATGTAGAGGCTGTACTCTGTAGGTGGCTGCAGTGATATTTCCACTTTACTATTGGAATTCCCGTGAAATTATTTTTATGGAGGGAGAAGAGAGGTTTAAGGGTTGTATGAGGGTGTATCGTAGGGTTTCATGAGATTCTATTTTTAAATGTAAAACTTAAAATGAATGTTAGTGATTACACATTTTTGTGTGTGGAGAACTCGAGTGATTTCTTTTCAGAATTTGGAAAATTTGGGTGTGTCTATCGTTTTAATGGCTCTTAAAACATTTTTTTCAGGAAATTTCTTTCTTTTCAATCTAAGATGCTTTTTATTTCTATTTCTCTCTCTTTTTTTTCAATCTAAGATGCTTTCTATTTCTATTTCTCTCTTCTTTTTTCAATCTAAGATGCTTTCTATTTCTATTCTTTTTTTTTCAATCTAAGATGCTTTCTATTTATATTTCTCTCTTTTTTTTTTCAATCGAGGATTCTTTCTGTTTCTATTTCTCTCTTTCTTTTTTCTCTTCAGCTTGGGTATAGCGGAATGGGTTGGAAATGATATTAGTGTACTCAATGGAGAAGTGAAGATCACCCCTCCATATCGTGTGGAATGCGTCTCGGGTGATAATCTTGAATGCAAGTCACGTGTGATTCATGTGGTACGTTTCCATTCCTAAAATAAATGTGGAGACACCTGCCTATCCATACATTTTATTACTATCTTTTGACGGTTTTTCTTTCGAATCACCCCTGTAAACTCTTCTTTTCATGCCAAATATCTCAAATGTTTCCTCTGATTTACTCCTCTATGCTTATCTTGTCTCTCTGCTACAGCTGGAAAGTATAGAAAAGGAGAATACGATGCATAAGACAGAGAAGAGGGATTCCTCTGCCCCTTAAATCGAAGAAATTGTTACTCTCAATATTGAATGAGGCTGTGCTGTGGCCCTCTGTGTTAATTTCTATATATATATATGGAAGAAGAAACAGCAGAGTTTTCTAGTGTAGACATAGATGTTCTATTTAAATAGAGGGTACCTCTTTGACTTAACCTACCCAGAGGCATGTGTATGTACACAGAAACACTGTCGAGAGAGAGTATCTCTGTACATTTCTTGAAAGAGTGAAAGAAGTCTATCCCAACAGGCCATCCTCTATAGACAGAGTTGGTAGATATCCACGCATACTACACACCACACACTACGGCTCTCTCTCAAAAGAGAGAGACACACGTTTGCATGGCTAGAGAGAGAGGAGGCAGAAAGTATGAAATAGTACGGGGCTCCCTTTCATGCCTCTTTTCTTTTTGATATAGTTTTGCTGTTTTCTGAAACATCTGACATTCATGGTGTGTTCCCATTGTTTTTTCCTTCCTTCTCGTGAAAATTACTATTTTCTCTTTAAATATAGCTTCTACACCCCTGGGATGCAGTCTATCTCTGGTTTTTGGATATAAAATACAATTGCATTGATAGGTTTTACTTGTTTAAGAAAGTGTAGACAGGGAGTATCTCCCCGCAAAGCATTTGAATTTTTGTTTGAATCTTTTTATGTACTCAAAAAATTCAAAAAAATCTTCTCTCTTTATACGTCACCTCTAAGAAATATGTAGCAGAGGAGAGTTAAAACCAAATCTGTTTTGAGTAGAAATTCACACCCTGAAAGAATAGAGGGGTATCAATGAAAAAAAACAAAAAGGAAAAGAGAGAGTGATGAGAAGAGGAGATGGATTCATGAAAAGACAAGGAAGATTTGATTCATAAAACGAAGAGAGATGCATCCGAAAAAAGGAGGCAATGGCAGAGTGTACGTACACCGCCAGGCAGTGTCTCCCTAACCCTCCATCTTGTTTCGCTTTCCTCTTAACAAAGAATCATCGTGCATGAGCTCGATGCTGCTCCAATTGAATTAAAATACGCATCAGCCGTTCATTGGATAAGCGTGTGAGAGAGGGAATGAGAGCCTGTAAATACAGAGGAGAAAAATCGTTGAAAATGGCAATTTTTTCCATGCAAAAATCACACCTTATTTTGCTTTCAACAACGTTTATACCCGCTGGTGTCTCTCTCCTATTTTCAAAATTTCTGCGAGTTTCACTGCGCCCTTCTCTCCTCCTCTCAACATTTCTCCTTACCTTTGCTTCATCACTTGTTCGTGGAAGTAGATTGACGAGCATGGCCGTTTCATAAGGTTGTAAATCTCCTTCTCTCTCCAAATTTCTGAAAACACAAAAAAAAAAGCCATGAGCATTTTGGGGGGTAATTGGAGGGGGCGAGCCTGACAGTGTATGTACACCTCGTGGCCAATTATTTTCTGCGTTTGTACCCCTTTTGAATAGATTTCTCGATTCGAAGAGAAGATTCTCTGCAAGATGAGAGTTTCTTAAAGGCATACGCACCACCAGAGGGGAAGAAAACGAGAAAGAGAAAGAGCCTATATACCCACATTCCTATGCTTTACAGTGATTTTTTTTTTTTGCCTCTCTTAACGAGATTTTCATTTAAAACTTATCTATGCGTGTCGTTAAAAAGAAGAAAAGACAATGCACAAAACCAAACAACGGTCTATCCATCTTCCTTCACAAAAAAACAGAAGGTAGCCCCCTATAAAAACTCTCTACACATATATGCACTGTACGTCCGTATCTCCACAATTGCACTTCGACTGGTCAATCTTGCAAAACGAGTGGAATATTCCAAAGATGCTTTAATTAATCTACAAAGAAGGAAAAAAGAATGCTTAGGTAGTAATCTGGAGAGAGTCTATGTAAAGATTCTTTGCATAGAGAAGGGTGGAAGCCACACGTCTATCTCTCCCTTCTAAATAACGCCTGGGCATTTCCTTCAGACAAGGGTATCAACGATCTGTTTTTAATAGTATTTTATCATTAAAAAAATATAAAGAGAGTAGTATTTTCTCCAGAAAACACATATATCTCTCAAATTAAAGATGCCTTCTTACGTGTACGTACACACGGTGCATCGAAATCGTTTCTTTAAAAAAGTTTGTATGAAGAAGCAGTTTATTCGAGACGCTCCCATGTAAACCCACACTCTCTCTCAGAAGAATGATTGACTTACGATTGCGTTTCAGAACTTCTCCGTGTGTTTAAACGTAATTGATCTCCCAAAATCAAATGCAGTTCACACAAATTCAAGCATTTTGAATTCTTAAAATCTGCACCACACATGAAACATACATTTTGTTTCAAATTCTATTTTTTCCCTCCTGTGCGTGCACTTAAAAAGGAGGGATAGTTTCATATTCTTTCAGATGTAGAGAGTGCCTTAATTACAGAAAGTTTTCATTCACTTTGCAAAAACGTTACCCAAAAAAAAAGTTAATTTCGTTCATTGCTTCCTCTCTCCTCTCCATCGTTCAATCAAACAAAAATCTCCCTTGTAGCCTCTCTACCTCAAGTATGCTCTGCTTGTTTTCCGTATTATTTTTTCCTGCTGTATGCATCCCGCCATCATCTTTCCCCCTCTCTCTCAAACAATTTGTTCACTCCTTAAAAGCGAATAAAAACGTCTCTTTCTTCATCAGAATTCAGAAAGCAAAAAAAGATCTACACTTAGCGCCAGAGAAATGAATGTGCACACTCCGAATAAAGAATAATTTATGGCAAGAGAGAAACATTGATTATTTTCTACAATGGGGCAGAAAATGCTGCCCGTTGTCGATTCGTCCGCAAACAAATCTCGTTTCTTTCATGCTAATCAACAAAGTTACTAATTGCTTCCCTTAAAAACTCGAAATTCTCTCTTATGCAGCGTGAATTGTTTGCTTTAAAACAACGGTAAAGATGTATCACTGAGGGAGCAAAACAAGAAAGCCAATCACACCTGGTCCTAAATCCCATACAGGAGAGGAAGCGTAAGCGGTGGAGTTTTGCGCTGGAGCATCCATGATTGCACTTTCTGAAGAAGCAGATGAATTTAAAACACGAAAAGACTATACAAAACAGAAGCTGCAAGAGGCACTATAGTCATTGAATGAAACTGGAAAACAGAGGTGTCTACACTACCAATGCGATGCCGATAGTTTCTTATTCTTGCTTTGAGACACTACAGAAGAGGCACAGAACCCACCGCATAATAACCTCAAGAAATGCTGCAGATTTTGCATACACATAAAAATAGATTTGGAACTGAAAGAATGAAGGAATTACGTGCCGATACCTCAAAGTTGATGCAGTTTAGACATCGCTGTTCAAATCGCAACCTAAAACTAAAAATACGTCCCAGCGCACCTTCCAATTCAAGGGGAAGACAAGAAACTAATCAAAGAAAGCCAATCTTTCACTTCTTTTACATTCATTACATGAAAAAAATGAGCAAACAATGAAATGCCGCAAGTTGAAAAAGGAGCATACTGACAATGTCAGGGCAGGTCACCCTTAGCTTTCCTTCCTTGACTCCGGTAGAAAAAGAAGAAATAGGAAGTTTCCCTTGGCTAGTAATCGGGTAATAAGGAGTGTTTGAGATTACAAAATTACTAACATTCAATTTAAATTTCAAGTCGATGGCGCAAAGAGGGTTTTAAACCGGGCAAAGGAGGTACTATTATGAAAGATTATTGAAAAGGATATTGCAGAGCAAAAGGAAGCGTTTTTCTTTTGAAAGAAAGGTTCCTTTCAAGAAAAACAACTGTCCACAATGGATCTTCTACTTTGAAACTGCTTCTTTATACAGAGAGCAAAAGAGTTACGTGAAACTATCCTCGAAGCATAGGTTGCGTTATTCTCATTTACGCTCGATTGCTTCTGCAAATTTTTCTGTCGTTCATGACGTTTCAAAAGAGAGCGCTGATTCAAAAGCCTTCATTGGTTAACATTTGTACAGATTGATGGTTTTTCCTTCAATGAGAGGTGGGATTTTCTTTTCCTTTTTTTCTCTTAGTGTGATCTTTCGCTGAAAATTATTTTTCGCATTGCGTTTCCGTGGGAGGTCAGCTGACCCACCACAGGGTCATTCATCTTCATTTCTTCCAAATCTAGATTAAAATTATTGCTTTTGTAGGTTTTTTATTCCAAGGGCAGATAAACGCCGTTTCTATTGCTCCCACTTCTTTTAGTTATGAGTGTTCATATTCAACTTTTCTCGTTTTGCAATGACTGTGAAAATAACCGGAAAATAATGATTTCACAGTAAGCAAAGCCTTTGCTTGTCTCTTTTTTGAATTGTTCATGCTTCTAGATGCATCTGGTGGACTATAGGACAGTTGTTTGGGGAATTATCTCAAAAGGAATAAATTTATAAGAGCAACCTCAAATCAAAGAGAGAACAAACGGGGAGTCAAACTCAACTCCGTTGCAGTGGAGAACGCGGGAGGGAATTCGAGGAATAACGAAAGTAATATAAATCCGGTAGAAATGCTGTGGAAAGAAACTTGTAGCAGCAAGTGTATGCATTGTAAAAAGAGAACTCTTTTACTTTTTACGAAAGAAATTCAACGAGATACTTTGGAGTTATTAACGGAAATCATCTCTCTTTGTAAAAAAAATAGTATACGTACAATCACATATTTTGGAGAGACTGTAGCGTATTTCCTTTGTGTATTTCATTTTCTTCATTTCTTGCATAGAAATCACACCTTTTCTACGTACAAAATTGAATGTTGATGAACATACAGCTTTTCTTTTTGTTGATTTAACGTTTTGTCTCTTCATATTTCAAGCAGGCAGTTTCTCTCCATACATTTCTATACCTATATATGTCATATGTGTGCCAAAATTCACAGGTAAAAGCAAAAAACGAGTGGTTATCATTTTTTAAGGAAAGCATGACTTTGTCATTTCTTTTGTATATATGCAAGCACTCTAGAGTTCCAGTTAGAATTCTTTTTCTTTAATTTATATTTCTATACTCTCTCTCTTTGTCCATTTCTATCTCCTTTCTCGACGTCATTCTCCCTTTTATTTGTTTGTTTGCTTATTTATCTCTCCTATTTCTATGCATTTTTCTATGGCGCTCCTCATCTCCATTTCCTCTCTGTCAACTTTTTCTACTCAGTAGATTTTGTATTATTTTTGTGAATAAAATAATGTAATGACTCAAAATAGATTGGTTACCATTATGAATTATAATTTTTCAGTATTTCTGCCCTTTATTTGTTAAAAGGGGTTGTCTTTTGTCTCTCCTCTCTGTATTTCCCTCCTCATTCTATCCTTTGATGGGTTTTTCCAGGTTTCCTTCTCCCATCATTTTTCTGTTTTGGATTCTCCTCCTCAGCTTTTATTTTTGGAAATTTTCTTTGGCTGCACAAGCGCCTTCGTTTTTCAATCTCTATAGATCCACTTCTTCATTTCTAACTAAAAATTCTCCTTCTTTGGCTAGAAATTTTCCCTTCTCTTTCCCCAGCATGGCGATGCCGCCGTACCTCTCCTCTTCCTCTTCTTCCTCTTCTATTGCTTCTACTTCTACTATTTCTACTATTTCTTATCATTCAAAATATTTGTTAGCGCCAATGGTTCGTATTGGTATTCTTCCTTTTCGATTAGAATGTCTGAAATATGGAGCAGGTGGGTTTTATGAAGAGATTTTTATTTTTTTTTGAAATTTTTTCATTTGAAAATGTTTTTCTTGTGATGATACTTCTTTATTATTTTGTTTTCTATGACATTTTTTTTTTCTTTCTTCAACTCATTTTTACAAAATTATATTAAGAGTCACAATGACATTTACTCTTATGTTTTTCTTTGTAGATTTAGTTTTCTCTGAGGAAATTATTGATAAGAAATTATTGAATACAGTACGTGTCTACAATCCCATATTTGATATCATTGGTAAGAATTTACAAGGAAGAGAAGAAATGTTGAATAAGCAAAGAGAAATTTTATTTTTATAGAGATGGTCTTACTATTTTCAATGTGATAAAACTGTTTGTTAGAAGAGAAGGAACTTATTTAACAAAAATGAAGGAAATTTCATTTTCTTGAAATTTTCTATTTCTAATTTTGATCCTTTCTCCTCTTTTAGAGATAGATGTGTAGAAAATAACTTTAGAAATGAAAAGGATATATTTTTTGAATATTTTTTCAAATGTTGAACTTACAGCTTTAGAAAAAGATGTAGAAGCTCTGATTTTTTTTAATATTTATTTTTATACTAATTTATGAAAATAATTTATTTTAAATTTTCTATAATTTTTTATTTTCTACATAAGAATTCTTGACCATTTTATACTAGTTTTTTTTGTAATGACTAGAGTTTTATAAAACTATTTATAAAATTTCTTTCCTTTAGAGTATCCTTGATAAGATTCACTTGTATGGACCGTTTTCCAGTTTATAAAAGAGAAATTTCTTTCAAGGATAAATTTTCTCTTGGATGAAACAATTTCATGATTTTTATCACACTCTTTTCACTTGTATGGATTAAATGCATTTCTACTATTTTTATATCAGAATATATTCACCTAAAGGATAATCGTGTAGTATTTTCTACTAATAAGGAAGAGAAAGGAAAAGTTATACTTCAACTGGGTACGGCAGATCCTTCTCTTGCTTTAGCAGCAGCAAAATTAGTAGCTCAAGTAATCTTTTTCATAAATTTAAATATGAAATTTTCAATGAAAAGAAAAATGAGAAGAAAGAGAAACATTTTATAGAGGAAGAGGAGAGAAAGGAGGAGGAAAGACGAAAGAAGAGGAATGTAGAAAAAAAAAACCAATTTTTTCAAAATAAAGATGTTTGAATACTATTGAACGAAAGTAAATTGAATAAAAAATAGTTTTAAAATGATTTCATTTCTATTGCTGGATTTCCTATTTTGGATTGATGTAATTCTATTGATATTTATATATACATCATTTTACATAATCCTCTTGATAATTACATGTATACAATAAATATAGTTATATATTAATTTTTTAATCTTATTTGCTTCTATAGGATGTGGCTGCCATCGATGTGAATATGGGATGCCCCAAAAGTTTTTCGTAAGTCTAAAAATTTTTTTTTTTAAAAGATAAAAATTGTAATAAGAAAAAAGAAGAAGAAGAAGCATGAAGAAAGTCTGTTTTCATATAAAATGTACACTATAATAAAATTTTTAAGAGTGAAAGTGAATTACAACTACTAGAGAAGGATTTAAACGGTAGTATTTTGTTTTTACATTATTATCTTGAAAGTTTATTTTATTATTTTACGTGTTTGATGATGATTTCTATGATTTTATTCTGTTTCTTCTTTTTTAAGCTTTCTTATTTGTTTCATACTTTGAATTTTTATACGTGTCTCTACTTTTATTTCTCGAGTTTTTGATTGCTTCTTCACTATTATTTTCTATGAAATTTTGTTAAGAGATCTTCATAGTATTTTTTAATTTTTTTAGAGTGAAAGGCGGAATGGGAGCAGCACTCTTGAAAACACCTTCTCGAGCTTACGATATTCTTTCTATGCTCACTCAACACTTAGAGATTCCTGTCAGCTGTAAAATACGATTATTGAGTACTTTAGAAGAGGTAGAATTCAACCAAAATTTTTTAATATTTTTTTACAATTTTCTTCTCTACATTGTGTTATTTTTGAAGAAATTTTAAAAAGATTCTACTCCACTTTTTGATGATGTCAAAGAGACATCTCTTATCCTATTATGCTTTGGCTATTATATATATATCTCTCGTTTAAGAATGAGTTTATCTTTCATCCTACTTTTAATAATTTAGAGTAGTTTCAATCCTCTCTTTGGTAGTATTTCTCTTTTTAATACTGCCTCTCCACTGCACCAGAAATAATTTTTTTTATTTAGAGTTTCTTGTAATAATTTTTAATAAATTTTTTTTTAAAAAACTATCCTTTTTAAATCTATTTAAAATTTTTTCTTTTTATTTTGAGTTCTTATACCCCTTGTCTACTTGTATTTTTATAGACACTCTTTTTGTTTTTGTAAATAGTTTTATGGAAATTCTTCAGTATTAAACTTTTTCTGCCTCTATGGATGTTTTTTATTATAAAAATAATAAAATATTCCAAATTTCTCTCTACTTTGCATGATTTTTCACAGACCATAGAATTTGCAAAAGGCTGTGAACGGTGTGGAATTTCTGCTTTGACCGTCCACATGCGAGTATGTGTTAAAATTTTTATATAAAGAGTTTAATATTCATAGTAGGGAGTTTATTAGTGTGTTTACTGTTTTTAATACATTTTTTGCTCGATTTTTCTTTCTTTCTCTTCTAATTCACTCATCTCAAATCTTCTTCTTCTCAACAAAACACTTTTTTTCTTTTTTTCTCAAAAAGCACCTTCCAATATATATGTATATATATATATCTTTTTCTACTTATTTCTCTCTCACTCTCTCTCTCTATGCATTTCAGTACTAGAAAAAGGAGTTTTGAAATTGTAAGATTAACTTTAGTTTTTGCAAAATAATAAATATTTATTTTTTGTTTTTTGTATAATTTGAAATAGACGGAGAATGAAAGACCTTCACAGAAAGCTCATTGGAATTATTTTACGGTAGTATTTTTTTTCTTTTAGTAAAAATTTATTATTTTGAATCAAAACAAAGCTTAGAAAGCATAGAAAAAAATACGTTGAAAATCACAGGGGAGAGAGAAAGGAAGAGAGAGAATTTTATTTTTTTTATCAATTGAATGAAAGAAGATAAACAGATTGGATGAACGCTTCTTTCTATTTGAGCATTTTCTTTTAAAAAATATGTTAACTCTTCATTTTTTTATTTTGTATTTTTCTCATTGTTTCTATTTATTTTTTTAATGTTTTTTGTGATTTTTTTTTTCTACAACTTGTAAATTTTTTGCTACATGAAGTAATAAAAAGAAAGTTGTGTTGTTCTGTTTCTTTATTTCTATTTATATACTACTCTATAAATATGTGTATATATTACTCTATAGAGAGATATATCTATTTATATATATATGTATAGTATTATATATATATAAATTTATAAATATATATATTAATCCTTTTGTATGTATTCTTTTTAAACTAAAATCAGCCGCTGATGTCATTGACAAAGCTGTTGTGTAAACTTTGGCTTATTTCATTAATTTTTTTTTAATTTTAATTTTCTTTACATTGGTGTGAAGTTGTATTTCAAATTTTTTGGATATTAAAATCTTTTGAGGGGGGAGCGTTTAATATATATTTTAGGCTCTAAAAGAGGCTTTATCTATTCCTGTTATTGCAAATGGAGACTTATTTACTCAAACCGATATTAATGCCTTTCAAGTAACACCAAAATTTGAATACGGATGACAAGGAAATTTAAAGAAATGCAGAAAAATGGAAAAAAAAGATTAATATTAGTTTATATCTTTAATGAGAGACTTTAAAAATATAAATGACAGAGAAAGGGAGAAATAAACTATTTTAGAAGAATAGTACTCAGCGTATAACCGGAACTCTAAGTAGTATAAACAATTTGTGGTTAATACAAAATTTATGAATAGAAATATATTTCAGTGGGGTAAACTACTTGGAATATTTTTTTTTTAAAAGTATACGTTATTCTAATTTGTTTCTATGAATGGTTATAGTATTTCTTTTAATCCGGTTTTTCCTCTTGTAGTTCTTTTCTTTCTTTATTGTTTACCTCTTCTTCCTTTTCTTAAAAACATATATATGTTCAAACTTGTAGCTTTCTGATTTTCTATTTTCTACAAATATAAGGATATTTCTTATTCTTAAGTGGCAAGTGTTTACTGCTGAGCATAGTCTAAGGGACTCTCACTATCTAGGGAGAGTCAGTGCGTCCTGTTTGACGTACTTATTTACTTCTCTTTGTTGTACTTCATTGCTTTTGTTTTACCTTGAAGGATAATGTGGGTGCAGACTCTCTAATGTTTGCCCGAGGTGCCATGTGGAATCCTTCTATTTTTCTTAAAGATGGAGTTGAACGGCCTTCAAAAAGGAAGATTATTCAAGATTTTATAAAACGGGTAGATTTTGGTGCCAGATTTTCATTAAACGGAGGGGGTATCTATTATTTTTATTCTTGATGATTTTTGAGTATATATACTCGAAAAAAGTCTATGGAGAGAGGGTGCAGGCATAGCCCGGTAAGAATTATGGTGGGAATTTTATTGTCAGCCAAACAGAGTGATAACGCACTCTGTTTTTTCTCTGTCATGGGTATGCGTAGGATTCTATCCACTGCTATATATGTTACCATTCTATAATGCACACCGTTGTATGTCAAGATGAATGTATTTACTTTTTATTTATGAGGATGCAATTGGTTTTATGAGAGAAATTTCTTGGAACATATGTGTGTACATACATCGTTCCTGTACTTGTTGCGGTGAGAGGCAAATAATGAATACATAATGTTTGAACGCATTTTGTTGTTGCATGGCAGGCGATTCGATGCCGTGCTGTCTTTCCAGCTATAAAATATATCGTACTTGAAATGTTATCAAGGGTAAGGAAAAGGTTACTATAGAAGTATGTAAAACAATCTGTTTTTTTGTATTTCATTAGCATTTTCCATGTTTCGTTTTTCACTGTTTTATCATGATTCTATGTGTGTGTTTTACAGTTTTTGCATGATGAATTACCTAGTTTAGCAGAACGTTTTCTACGTTTATGCTGACGTAAGAAAGTCAGCCATAGGTTTTTGTTTATGCAAATCATGAGGTGTATTTGTGATGTTTTCGTATGTATGTGAATTGTATAGCAATACTGCCTTGCCATTATTGCATTTTGAGTGCTGTTACATCTTTTAAGAATACTACAGAGAGGTGTAGTAGTTTGAAGCGGAAAAATAGTTTGATTTTGTGTCTATCTTCCATTTGAAGGACGCTTCATCTCTTGCTGCAGAAACATTTTTTTCCAATGCATTTCTTCTCCAGGAAACAGATAGGGCCGTGCATGAATCACTGTTACACTTGCATTCAATACTTGCCCTATGTCAGTTGTTTGATCTTGGAGAATGGTATACAGCGCAGAATATCTCCATCAACATGCATTCAGTAGATTATTACAAGGATGTCCAGCTTAAAATGCAAAAAAATGTATTAACCTCAACTGCACCCGCATAAAACACTCGTTTTTTATCGATACAACAACTGTCATTGTTGTGCTGAATACTAATTCTAACATTTCACTTCCCTGAAATAAAACCATTTTTTATCGTGTTACCAATTTTAGTATCAAATACACCTTCCTATGCTCCTAATTCCTTTTAAAAAAATGGATGAGCGAGTATGAGAATGGTTCAGCTATGTTATTTTAGTTATGCATAAATGGGATAATTCAGAATGGAAGAAAACATTTTCAGTGCGTTGTTTTCCAGCCTATATGGGATCGGAGACTATGGAATACATCTTAATGCATCAGAAAGCATGCTACTAAATTACTTGTCTATTAATCATATTACGCAGTTTTCCATGCTTATGTTAGAGATTACGTTTTTTTATATTCGTAGGAATTTGTAAGAATTGAGTCTTTCACACAAGCATTTCCCCTATGCGTTAACATAGATTCCCTAATGCCTTTAAAATGCTGCTTTATTTTCATAAATCTATTGAAAAATTGAATAATTGCAAAATGTTTGAAGGGCGCATGTACTTGTGTATTTAACGTTTGCTTGCGGATCCACATCTTTCCATTTTATTCTGAATCTCTTGTATGGCACTCTCATTTAAATTGTCGAAGTTGAGAAAAAATGATTAAAAATCAGTGAATAATACAATTCAGAAGCATTAAATCAGATTTGCTTACTTTGTTTTATATAGTAGGTTCAGGGGGCAGCACGCGATATTATTCTTGACTTGCTAAATGCAATGCAACTTTATTGCATTCATGCACGTTCGGCTTGCGCATCACGTTGAACAGGAGGGCAGTATGGTCAATATATGAAAAATTTGCCATAGACTAAGCTACATGTCATGGAAAGAAAACCTGCAGGAAAACTTAGTTATGCTCTAATGTGTATTAAATCTATAAACCAGTAAGTTTTTTAGCACACATTGGGATAAATTTAGAATCCTTGAATGTTACATTTTGAAGAACTTCGCGGGGCTTTAAATTGCACGTATGACCTTGACAGAGATTTGCTAATCACCACATTTAATTATGTATGGGCAGCCTGGATTTATTTCTGCGAAGTATGTATTTCGTTTCTCGGTGGAATTATGAGTAGTAGTCTAACTGGAAAAAAAGCTTCAAAGCAAACGATCAAAATTAAGAAAGAATGGGCGACTTAAACTTTGCTGCATGCTTTACTTTTTACTCTTTTGGCAACGTAGCTTTCAAAGTTATGAGAGAAGGAACTGATAGGTAACAATGCCAAAAGGCAAGTATTTATTTGACTATAAGATGCTAAGTGAAATATGCATAGAATTAGAGGCAGTGACTAACATTCGATAAAGAATGCTAATTTAAAGCAATACTGACAAAGCAAAAACCGTCTTCATTAAAAAGAGGTATAACAGCTTATATTTTTTATTAATCGATTGATTTATGCTATAGCACTTCATTTTACTTTAAATTTATGCCGGAATGCTGCAAACGAACCTCAACCGACAATTTTCTTCGTGCTCTTCCAGGGCTTTGCACGCATTGCCACTCTCATTGTTCTGTCGATGCAACTTGACAAATTTCATCAATAACTGTTTTTATTTTTTTCATCTTCATGAAGTGTGAACGCTCTGAAACTCCTTAGAAAAACGTAGGTATTTAGATTGCAGTGAGCCTAAAAATGTTCGATGAAATATGGGATCATGTCTGTGTATTTCTCGATTGATTTTATGTTACCTATTCGGGTTTTTTTATTTTTTCGAAGTACATGCTGCTTAGATACCACAAATGTGCATAGCCAACTATCTGACTCTTTATTTAAAGGGTGAACTCTTGTGAATATCTGTTTTTAGGCTACACTATACATACATTAACTGTGAGTCAATTTTTACCAAGACATTATCCTTACTCTTGTGAAATTCTCCAGTTTTCAGAGCATTTTTTCCACCTTATTTTCTTAGTGTAAAAAAAATTAAGAAATACACGAACCAAAAGGCGTTACTTACGTAAACTGTACGCTTTCTTATGCCTTTTGATGTACTTCATTATGCAAATAATAGAATTAAAATTTTCAAAGGGGTGCATAAATTTGTTCTATTCTACTTATATTTGAAGGGCAGCCGACCGAGCAAAGCTATACTTTGCAATGTGTTCTACTCCGGATGCAACAAAATACCTTTTCCATTGAAGAGTAAGAATGGTAGTGGTTGTACAATCGAAATACGTAGAATGTGATTATCAATACAGGCTTCATAGTCGTGTTCATTAGAATAATTTACCTCTTTTTATCGAATATTTTAAAAAGTTAGACATACTCAATTGTAAGAATATATCAAAAAATATTTCTGATCCCTTTTAGAATTATTACTTACGCAATAAATCGGGATCCAGTATGAATTAATCAGACGCATTTAATAATATTTAGCTCATGCTCCTAAATAAGGTGATAAGGTTTTGCAACAATGCACTTTGCTAACTTTTACCTCTGCATAGAGCAAGTCTTATCAAATTCCATACTAGTTATCTAGAATGAATAAGATAAAATGAAGTATATTGTTGATGATATAAGCAATATTCGTTTTTCTGTTGTATCTTTAGTTGACCGGGTGCTTAAAAAGAAAACAGTTTTATTCTGTTAACCTAGTTTTGTAGCTTCCTCATTGCTTTTTTCTAAGGATATTCATATTGTAGAGCATTGCATTTCATATACATTACTTTTTAAAAATAGAAAACGACTATTCGAGGCTAACGCAAAACCTGATCTTTTTAGAGAAAACTTTCCGATGATTAATATCCTTTCCTAGCACCCGAATACGAGCACATGTTAAAAGATACATGTTTGAATCCGAAATGTTTATGAAAGACTTACAAGCTGCTACAGTTAAAAAATGGCTTCATAAACAACAGGGCAGTTAGACTGCACACCAGTAGAATTCGGGGGCTCAAGCCTTCGTGCCGCCGGTAAAGGGTAGGCTTGCTCCGTGATCTAAAATTCCCCACTGCATCAAATATAAGGAATCGGCGGGAAACTAAGTAAATTTCTTTTCTCAGGTTAATGGGTACGTTAACTTTTTCGGTTTTCATTTGTAAAAGGAGTGTCTGATGCGGCGTTGGTTTGCTACACCCTCGGTGCATTCAGTCCTTTATTCTTGTTAAGAAAACGAATTAAATAATTGCTCACGAAGTTGACCTGATTATACCAAAGGAAAATAGTTGGTTTTGTTTTTGTTACTGTCATTCTTTTTGTCCTACCTTTTCTGCTGAATACTTAGGCAGCCGCAGTGATTTCTTCTTTCATTTAAACTTATTTTGGGTAGGCATGTTGCAATATATCTTAGACAAGCAAAACTCAATGGTTCTGCGCTGACAACTTCGAAGAATTTGCTCATTTTTGTGGTAACTTGATTAAAGTTAAAAAAATGTCATTTTCACTACTAAGCGACGACTCGAGGACAGCTCGTGAGCGCCTCCACTATTCCGAATGTCGCACGGGGGATCAAAGTGATATACTCTACATCAACGAATCCAGGAAAATACAAGAAAAAATTTTTTCTATCCAATCGCAGACATCAGCTATCTCTCAGCTGGTAAATTTGTTTTGGAAAAGAATACTAAGCATTGCGTATCAATTTTATTTTGTTTTGTGGACTTTTTTTTGGAAATGTGGGCTATATTTTCTTCCCTTCTTTTTCTGATGGCCTGAATAGTAAGTTTGTGTCATGGAGACTCTTTTGACCGCTATTTTTATATTGCTTTATCCTTTTTCATCATTCCAACCGGGTTCTTTACGTTAAGTTTTGCTAATGCTGTACTTCTCTATACTTGTGTGCAGTGCTATGGTATCACCTCTACTTCCTCTAACTCACAGCAGGCGGAGCTGTACGTATGACTATTAATGAAATTAATTATTAAAAGAAAGCTAGAAATTCACTACTTCAGATACCTATGTAATGCAGCTTCATTTTACAAAAAGAAGTCGCTCTGCAAGCCATTGCGAAAACTTACAAAAAAGTCTTTTTAGTGGAAAGCTTTCCTTTACTTACAATTCAATAAAATTATGGAAATAGACTGAAATTACTTAGAAATTCCAAAAAAATGTTAAGCGGACGCATTGTCAAGCTCAGATTATATCTTGTAAAATAAAACATAGTAAAATGGAGGAAAACACGGGAGAGAAAGTTACCCCTTGGTATTGCAAGTCTATTTTTTATAGGGTAGTTTATATCTAAGTTTGTTTATAAGTTAGATTTATATTTTTACCAGTGCTCGAAATGATTATATGCGCCATCATTTTTATGATGGAAGTTCTACAAACTCTGGATCTATCTCTGGGCTTAACAATTTTGATCATTTTTGGTTGCTTTCGTGCAAAGTTATGTTCTGACATATTTCATCTTCTCATTGAACTTCTAGCAGCCGAATTTTTTAAAATTTGTAAAGTAATAAAGTTTTGTATTCACTCTATCGATGGTGCTATCCTCCTATCCGTGTAGAGGGATGATAACCACCTGCAGTTTATATCGAACTGAATGTATACTGCAAGACTATCCTCTTTTTCTACACTTTATAATCTCTCTTCTCTGAAATTAGGAAGGTGAACGAATACTAGGGAAGCATTCTCACGCCTCAATTACTCCCAATATTCCACAAAGCTATTTATGGACCCCCCCTATTTTTTTCCTCCAATATATTTATACTATTGCTAAAACAAAGAGTGCAAAGCTTGCATAGACACGCTTACGTGCTTGCATGGCATCTTCTTTTTGGGTCTATTCTAGATATATTTTAACTTAAATAGAGTGGATTCAAATGAAAGTATATAAATCAAAAATACAAACGAAAACATCCATTATGTTCATTGTTTTATTGTAGGCATAAGATGATTGATTCAGTGAAGAAAATTGCATTGGAGACGCAGCAGGATTTAAAGGAATTTGCTCCTTCCGATGAAAAGACAGATGAGGTCATGACAGTTGTAACACATTCTTGCATGTATAGAAAAAGAAAACATTCTCTATATTTTTCTGACTTGAAATTGCGTTTTTATACATCTTTCCTTCAATAAATGGATAAAGAAAGAGTTTGTTTTGTGCCTTCTTATTTTTTTTCGATAGTAAAGCTGTTTCTGGATATGTTTGGCTAAGAAAATAATTTTGTTTTTTAGTAGGAGACTGTAAATTTCTATTTTAATCTTTTTCTAGACAGTTTACTTTATTATTTCTGTGATGTTTTCCAAACAAAATCTTAAAAATATACTTCGTTTCGCACATCCATTGTTTCTTTCTTCGCCCTCTCAAATTTGTAGGTTACTCCGCCCACTGCTTTGTTATTTTCAATATATCTATTATTGTTTCAAAATAGAGTTTGATAGATATCTTGTTTTTTCTTTGAAACTATTGCTTTTTGTATATCTTTAATATTTTCTGTCTTCTGACCTATGTTTTTAAACACTGAAAAGGAGTGCAGCCAACTTTCAAATTATATATATATATATATCTATCTTGCAGACTCAGCGAAGTTTGATGCATAAAAAATTGACAATGAATTTTCAACAAGCTTTAAAAGCTGTAGATCGTGTCACCCAAAATTTTTTACAGACAAGTGTGATTTCTGTATGCTGTATATCTCTCATAGTATTACTTTGAGATGTTTTTTTTTTGTCACAAACTGTTTTGATGCGTTGCTATTACTTTATATTTTTGTTTTCAAGACAAAAAATTATTTTTTGTCTTTTTTTTGTCCAATTTTTGCTTTTTCAACGTATTTTTCTGTTGATTCTTGAGGCATTCTTTTTCTATTTTATTTTTTTAAACTCTTTCTTCAAATACATCTCTCTAACGCACTCCTCTAAAAGGAATTCTATTAACAAACTTCTACACACTCTTAACAAGGTCTAGAGCCTTCTCCATTTATTTTACAGTTTACATCCATTGGAGTGTATAAACTAGGAATCTCTTGATTAAAATTTACAAAGTTGAGTACTATTTTATAAATTTCAGGTCCCTCTTTGAAACCTAAGAAAGAGAATCACACACCGATGACAACACCCAGTACGTGGAGGAATTCGATGGAAACTCCTTCTGATGTCGACGGGAAATCTCTGTTTGTGAGAAGCAGGTGCAGTGAAAATTTGTACCATAGAAATCATCGAAATCCCCAAATTAAGAGATGAAAGAGAAGAAAGAAGCGCAGGAGAGCCCACAGCAAAAATTTTCTTTATTCAAGAATGAAAGAAGCTATGAAATTAAATAATTTTAAACAAAGAAATGCAAAGGGGATGTGAGAGTATAGGGATTACATCTATTAATTCTTAAATTAACACCACACTTCTTTCTTGATAAAATTAAAATTTATAACGCATGGAGAAATACTTTTTTGTACAATCGTTACAAAATGCAGTGCAATGCATTGGAAGAGAATGAAACAGGTTTGAGTGCATTTTATTTCATTTTTGCTTGTTTTTTTAACGTTCCTTTAGCCAGCCATTACTTCCTCTGCCATCGAATGAAGCCACTTTAAGAGAACCATTTCTTGCAGGTGTGATTTCATCCACTTTAGAAAGCCATGAAAACGTAAACATTGGAAGCATAGATGCCACCCTTTTTGAGAAATTTGAAAGAGAATGCGATAATACGCATACAGAAGGAAATAAGAGAGTATAAATATATGGAGACAGAGAAGTAGTTTCAAGAAACTTCTTTCTAACAAAAGAAAAGAGAACATTTTGGATATTCTCCGCGTCTCACAGTGAGCAGAAGATGTTTTTTCATTTAAAATGGAATTTTGTGCGTCCTTTAAATATTTTTGATTGATTTTTTCACTCAGTTTGCTTCTCTAGCATGTCCATTGTTTTGTTTGGAAACAC
The DNA here is from genome assembly GCA_015476325.1 of Cardiosporidium cionae. Lineage (NCBI taxonomy): Eukaryota > Apicomplexa > Aconoidasida > Nephromycida > Cardiosporidium > Cardiosporidium cionae. Next base: position 104,419 of record JADAQX010000064.1, read on the forward strand.
TTTGGAAATTTTTTTTTTCTCGTGAGAAAGCTGTGTCTGAGAACAAACACAGTCTGTGTTGTATACTTTTTTGAATTTTTCTCTTGATGAATTTTTATTTCTCTGTGGAATTCTTTCTTGATATATGTGTGTGAACATTCTTTCTCTTAATTTTTCCATTTATGAAAGATTATAAAGAAGAAATTCCATCCTCTGCCGCCTCTTTGCAACAAACCGAACAAGCGTCTGTCATTTTTTTGATAATTTTTCTAAGCTTCATAAATTTTATTGAAATGAGAGAAAATGAAAAAATTAAGTGCACTGTTGGCCTCTCTTTTGTTCATTTTTCTTACCGAAAAATTATATTTATGTCTGTCTCGTACTGTTTGGATTGTCATTCGTTTTGATTATCATTTTTTCATTTTTTTGCTCTATCCCATCCTGGCCTCTATTTTTTTTAAAAACCTTTTGATGCTTTTTCGTGTTTGAAATTTTCATTTTTCCTATTTTGTATTCTATGCAAAGTACAGTTTGTTTTTATTGTCGTAAGGATGTACATATGTTGGTTCTCAGCTCTATGGCTTATAGCTTTGAATCTGCTGAACTTGAAAGAAAATTAATTGAAGAACGATATGCAGGTGTCTCTCAAATTCAGAAGGATATCGTAGGTGAAGAAACATAGGAGAGGAGGCTTGGTTTTTTGATTTTTACAAAGGCTGTTGTGTGCATGCAATTTTTGTGCAGAAATGCATTGAAAACAACCCTAGAGTGATTTTCATGTAAGAAATTGTAACATTCTACTCAAGAAACTCCTAATAAGAAGGAAGGAATGCAAAAACAAAGACGGAAATAAGTTATGAGGGTGAAGTATTGAAACAAGAACTTCGTATCTGAGTAGAAAGCGTGACTGCAGTCCAGTATGAGAAATAGATTTAAAGGGATAGTTTTTAAAGAAATTTTATCAAAAATTATTACAAGAAACTTTAGTTTCATCTTCTGGCACTTACTAGAGTAAAAATTTATGTTTGAGTAGAATTTCTCTTTTAATAAAAGTGTTTCTTCTTCACAAATAATTTCTGTAAATTATGTGTTCTGCTTCTCTCTTTTCTTTTCTTTTTTTTTACATTTCCTATCTTTTGGACTAAGGATTGCATGATATGTATCAAGAATTGGCATGGCATGTAAATTCTCAAGGAGACAATATAGGTACATACTTGTTTTTATGCGATGGTTAAAGTGTTTCACATTGCTTTCTTTTGAGCTTAGTATGAGTCTGTTATTTTTCTTCAAGCTCTTTTGTTTTCTATGGAATAATCCTTCTTAATAGCTCAAAAACTAGATAAATTTGCTGATAGTTTAAAATGGATGTGTGGAATCTTTTTTCTTCTTCAGAAAATATTGAAGTTCGTCTAAACGAAGCGGTTTCTGCAACAGATAATGCTGTGCGGGAAGTGGCTCAGGCGAGGCGAACTCGGCGTTCGTACTCACGCTTTTTGTGAGCAAAAAAAAAAATTGTAGATGAAGAAAGCATGTGGAAAATTAGTGAGAGTATGGAAGAAGGGAGAGAAAGTATGGAAACGGAGGCAAGGACGAACTACGACGAATAGAAAACAATGAAAATGTTCTTGATGAATAATGAAAAGAAATCCTCGAGAATGAACAAGTGAGGAAGGGAAATAAGCTAGAGTTGAAACGATATTAAAGAGCCGGGAAGATATCAAAGGATAAGACACAGGACAACTTTTGGAAAATAAGATTTGAAGTGGAAAACGATAAAATTGAGTATACGCGTTTTTCACTTTTGTCTTGAAATTGTGTTTCTCATGTACTATTTTTACTTCTTATATTATTTCTTATCATATCCAGTAGCATTTTGGAAGCAAGATTTTGTTTTTTTTCTACCTTCATTTCTTATATTCAGGATATTTTTAGTTGTTGGCTGTGCGGTGGCTATAACAATTTTCTTATTGATATTATTCAAAGTTAAATAGAAAACAGGCAGATGGATAGTTTTACAGAAAAATAAAAATCTCTAGAAGCAAATAGTGGGCTATTATGAAGGAAATAGAACTGCCATTCTTTACTTTTTTGGATGAAAAATCTGCAGCGCCATCATTTAAGGAAATTGTCATTAAAGAAGAATATTCTCTTGTGTTATAGTTCACTTCACCAAGATAATTCTTTTCATTATTTTCTCTATTTCTTACATCAATTTCTCTTCAAAGTAAGTGAACTTTGATGCAGCAGAGCTTTTCATTTTTAAGAAGACGGTTGTATATCTTACCCACTTTACATTTTATAATTTTAAGAAATCTCATACACTCTGTGAAGCGTATATACAGTATCTTTTACCAATTTCATTTTTTATTGTTTTCGCTAAGACTTACTCGAAATTTCTTCATGAACAAAACTTCAAAGAGTTTTTCCTGTAAATACAAAAACCATGTATGAGCAATGGAATATAACACTGGAAAAATTGCAAAAATCAGAATGATACTAAGACCAAAGGGCAATAAGCAGGAGTTTGTCCAGGCGAATGTTTTGTTTTTTGATAATGAAAAGGACTTAACATATTTTTTTTCATTTGACAGGGGAATGTTCTTATTTTGTAGAAAGGATTTTTGCTGAAATGAATTATTCAATGTAATGAATTGGTGTAGATAGGTGGTTATTAATGCACTCCCGTGCCGTGTTTCGTATGCCACTTCAAGCAAAAAGTGGAATAACTTTGCGAAACTGTTTCAAAGTTTGGATATACTCTTTCGTTTTCGTAATTTCTCCCTCAACATGTAATTTTAAAATAGTTTTATAATACAATCAGCAATCCTACGGTTAGCAGGATGCTTTTGAAATATAGGTACGAGGTGCAGTCGGGATTGCTGTGAAAAATAGGCTGAAACTAGAAAATTAAAAAGCAAGAGGCAGCTTCCGCCAACTTAAATAAAATACCGCAACTACGTAGGCTAAAATCCTGCTATGACAGAGGCAAATATTCTTTCGATAATAGAAACTGTGGCAAAAAAGAAAAGAAATGTGACAACCTACTTCGTACACTTAGAATAATTTTTATATCAAATGGTAGCCTCATTTCGAAAAGAATGCAAATACTACCATCAATACAGCATTTTGTGACATTAATCTAGCCCAGTATACCTAATGACCGCAATTTGTTCCCTGAAGAAGTATTTATTTTTTTTCTGGTACCCAAAGCGTAATAGAATTCTCCAATGATCACGAATATCAAATAGGCGCTGGCTCCACTAATCTGCTCACAAGCCATTCCTACTTGAGTTGGAAGGGCTGCCTTAATTCCAAAAACTGTAGGCATCCCTCTAGTAACATTATGCTTTAAGTTTCAGAAAAGCTGCTGTTAGTAGGCAAGACATGTTTTTAGAGGCATCTTTAAAAATTGCGTTGAATATACTTGAAATTGTTTGAATTTCCCATGTTGAATGCGGATACATTGAATAAAATATAAGTTCGCACATATCTCCTCCTGAGCATTTCTTGAGACTAAAAAACAGCATCTACTCTTGCAGTTTGTTCTATAAAAATTTAAGTGATTGTACATACGGAATGAGGGTACGATAGTAATACTTATCTTCTACTTCTAACGCGAAAATACCATCCTTTTTTTTCTTTCTTCTATTTATCCTCCATGAGCGATTTGCGTCGTCACAACTTTCTTTGTTGGGTGCTGATTAATTCCTGGATAAATTCATTTCAAGAGGAAAGCTTTAGTTACACATAATCATAGCATTTCGTTTGCAGCGATGGAGTTAGCCTGAAAATGATGAGGTATATTTTCCAGTGGAAAAAATTGACGATTTTTTCAATGCATAGTTACAATTTTTAAAATTCCACCTTTGTGTATGCATCACAAGTCAAACGCATTACAAAATACCTAGAATACTTTCACAAGCTTCTTCATGTCTTAACTATCCAAGAGGCATTGCAACTTTTGGCAGCCAAGTACAATGATGATGTAGCACAAATCACAACTATTTGTGTATCTTGAGATAATTTTTGGAAAGTAATAAATTGTGCCATCTTTATCATGCACTGTTAAATTCGTTCATTCACATCAAAAAGCATTTTAAAAATTCAAAAAAACATTGAAATCACTTAATACAAAGCTAAAAACTTCAATCATAGATCGAACACAAAGGTTGTATTTGGAGATGCTAAACTGTAATTTCATTCAGCACACAGCAATAGCAAAGGAATAACTTAAAAACACAATGCATATGAAATAGCTGCCCTTTACGACATCATTGTAAAATAGGAAAACATTATTTTACCTAGTTAAGAACACGTGAAAAAAAAAAAATTTTGTAGACAAGAGGTGGGAAATGAAATGGTTAGCTATCTAAAAAATAAAAAGATGTACAGAAAAAAGCTCACAATATCGAAGTTTTAGAAGGTTACTTTTGTAATAACTCCGAGAGCATTAAGCAGACACTTCAGAGTGGGTAACAAAATTGAATTTTATAACCCACGCAGCTTGATTCAAAAGAAGCTTATTTTCACTCGATGGCGGTAATTGGGGTAACTTCACTTCTACTCCAGCTTCCGAAGGGCGACGGGATAGACGTACACGTGCGGATGTTCCTAAAAAGGAGGCTTGCACACCCCTAATATGTCCAAGATGAGAAGATCTATATTTCGAAACATCTAAATCCTTCAAAATCAGTGTATTATTGCTTGGCCAATCCAAGAAAAATGCGTAGACGACTGCGCTACTACCCGCCGGCAGCGTTTTAGGAATTGTGTAGTATACATTTTTGTTAATGCTATCCCTTTGAGAAACTGACCATACCCTACTACGGTAGACGGCCTCTCCATTTATGCCCAGAAATTCTCCCATTTGTAATAATCTTTCCTCAAAAATAGGAAGAATACGACCATCCGCAGTAGGACCCACATCGAGTAAAACATTTCCACCGTGCGCAATTGTAGAGATGAATTGCTGTAAAAACAAAATTTAGTGACACCATTTTACCACTCTTAAGCATGCATTCAAAAACATCTTCATGTTACTTTCTGTGACAAACTACTAACCTCCAAAATTTCAGCTATCGACATGTACTGCTCATAGGTTGTTAGTCTCGAATAACCCCAGCTATGCTTATCGATGGTAAAAGCATTTTCCCATTTATGCTCAACGAGATGTCCAGGATTGTAACGATCCGCACAATTCCAGACATCACCATGTTTGCAAGATGTTCCTTTGCCCCATCTATCATTCACAACAATCGTATCTTTTACCTGCAAAAAATTTCATATAATCTAATCATTAGCTGTCAGAATATAAAAAGCGCACACTACATTTATCCTATGCTTTACCGGCGATTCATTGTATACCCATGCCAAAAATTCACGGCTTTTCCAATAGGTATACGAAGCTTCCCAATCTCCATCAGAAAATATGTACTCTGGGCGATAATTTTCGATTAAATCCCTCAGTTCTGGCATGGTCTTGCGGTCAACAAACGTGGAGGAGTTGAATTTAATGGATTTATCTTGCAAATAGAGTGGATTAAACCACTCAAATAATGAATGATACAATCCAAAATGCATAGGAATATCATCTCCAGCTTTCATTTCCCTTGATTTCTCAGGAAACTCCGCATTCTTAGCAGCTATAGCATCACGTAGCTCCCCAAGAAGATCTCGATGAGGCCCAACTGTAACGGAGTTCCAGTTCCATGAAACAGCAGAATTCCATAAGCAGAAACCTATAGTGTCAAATGAAGAATTTCTCAAGTAATAAACAAATTGATACTGTAAGGATTCCCAATTCACTTCTATCTCAGAAAAGGTTAACTCTATATTTTCAACTCGAGCAGGCAACTTTGCTTTTATTGTTTGAAAATATTCTTGCTTTTCTGATTCCAATAAAAATGTCATAACTATAAATGGCTCCCTACATAAACAATGTGGTTGTATCTCTGCTCTATTGACTATAAATAGCAACTATTGCAGGAAAGTTCAATTTTCTCCCTATTTGTACATCAATCGCATTTCAATACAATATCTTAACAGGCAACTATTACCCTCGTGATGCTTTGCAGTAGGCGATATATATTTTGCTCCAGCCTTCTGGAAAAGGTCTATCCATTTTGAAGCATTGAACAACTCAGCATGAAATTGAGAAACGAAATCCTGGTATTTCCAAGTTGGGGGGTAGTTTTTTTTCATGAAATCATCAATGCGGCTATTATGATTATGCCAATTATCCCAAAACCATTCGTTTCCAAAACTTGGAACAGAATAAACTCCCCAGTGCATAAAGATTCCAAATTTGGCATCATCATACCATTCTGGCAATGGACGTTTGTCTAAGGATTTCCAATCGGGAGTATACGTCGTTTTAGTGGCATCATCGTTTCTCTCAATTACATGGTTAATTTTATCCACTCCCCCAGAAACGCCGACCGACAGTAACTGGGCACTTGCAATATTCACTAGTGCCAACGCTAGCAGAGCGGATAAAAAAATGCTTGGTGTTGTCTTCATGGCGTACGATACCTCACACCTTCAATAATAAAAGCGACAGGTTAAACGGAAATTATTTTGAAAAATAGAATGACTGTCTATACAAGGAAAAGTATATCATAGATGGACTTTTAATTCACCTAAACGTTATGTAATACACAAGAAAATATAAATGTACCGCGGTTTGTGGAGGACTAGTGCAATTATGTGATCTCTCTTTAAAGATGTGCTCTCTTTTGGTCATTTGGGCCACTTCTTGCCCGGAATTCACTGCCATCGCAGTTGCAGCGAAAAGCGATTTCCCCAGCTTTGTTCAACGCTCCGTCCCTCACCCGAGCATGGCAACGTGACATGGAAATTTTTTCATGGGGCGGCTGCAAGAGTTGCTCCTGTTTTGACGGTTTCCCACTGTTTGTGGCAGATGTTTAACTTCACCGAGCGTCCGAGTAGAAATGTTTTTCAATGACAGAATCGAGCAAAATTGTGCGGGCACCCTTGTAATTGTTAACCTACAAGAGAGCGGTCGTCGCTAATTGTTCATGAAATTTGTAGCGTTTTACGACCGAAGTGAACAACAGGCAAGTTCATTCGTATCTCAACTTATCAACTCAATCATAGAAGTTGTTAATGGCATTGATATTCAAGTTATACTTATGACATATGCAATGTTATTTTTTCTAAAAACATTTTAAGCGCTTCATGATTCTTTGCAGCTCACACTTGCGTAAGCCTAAACGTTCCTACTTATAGACCTGCTAAAATTTTCAATTCTTTCGTGTAGAAATCTTGCTTGTGCATTTCTACAAAATAGTGCGCAGTACACAAGGTTAAAATAATTAGTTTCCCCATGTATAAAGCTAATTTAGCAGTGAATTTATAGATACAATACCAAATTGTTTTTGTAGCATGATGTGCTGCACCTGCAAGAAAGTTGCGATTGAACATTTCTGGAAGCGCTACAATAAATTTTGTGTGGTTCATTCAGTCATAACCCCGCTCCAGCTCATTGATTAATCAGCCGTCCCATGCTCTACCTTAAAACAGGTCGACTTTAAGGAACGTAATGAGTAATTGTAGCAGTAGCAATAAAAAACTAATGTAGCAAAAAATAGATAATTCTAATTGGACAAATTAATTAGTAATTGTCAGTGTTTGAAATAGCAGTTAGCGCAGGCACAATGCGCTAATTGCTTAAATGTTCCATAAGGAGAGCAGCGAGCGTGAACAAATACGTTCCTGCCCCATCTTTCTTTACAAAAGTTACGCGTGCTTTTTCTTAGCTTCCCATAATTTGCAAATAACATGTCTTATCCTGTAGTATTCACTTTCGAAAAGACTAAACACCTGAAGTAGTTTTATCCTTCTTTTGAAATGAGCTACCACGCACACACTTCTTACGGTGCTTCTATGCAAAAATAAGGATTGCATGTAACAGTGGCACTACGACAGTGGGACATCCATTTTAATTATCATTTTATGGTATTAAAATTATTCTATCTTTATAAAAATTACCGTTTTACTACTAGTTATTTTTCTGAAACTAACTAAGCCAACAACCCGCAGTTTCCTCCAAGGGTCTCGCATTGCACATAAAGCGATGCAACATCATCGAGCCGCAATATCGCAGCAGTCGAAATTACGGTACTATTTCCCTGATGTTTCCCGCACCTAGGATGCATTTATTTTTACACCTTTTAGGAGGAGAATGAGAGTAGTAATAATGTAGAGTTTCAGACTATTATTATTTTGGTCCTTTTTATTGTAACACAGATGAATGAAGGAGTGAATGATTTTTCCTACTTCCTTGCTAAGTTCCGCAAAAAGTAGTTATTAGCGTAGAATAAGTTTTACGTTTCATTACAAGTATTAGCGAAAATACCCTCCTTACCAACTAAGTAGAATTAATCTATTTAACACCCTAGTGCATAAAAGAACTATATCAGCCGAAGTCTATAACACACGACTGGCAGAACGTGACTAATTCTAGTTCGAGCAACTCAAAGAAAACACCACGTTCACATTGCATAGTACTACAGCAATAACTGAAAGAGATTACATTCTTGTCCGATACGTTATTTATTACAACGATAAAAGGAAACCGATAATGAAAATTGCCATTTGATAAGCTAATTGAAAAACGCAAATCATAACTTAACTCCTACTTTTTAGGTCGTCAGAAAAATTTCTTGGCAAAAGTAAGCGGCATATTATTGCGACGATTTTGTTTGTATGACAAAGACAAATATTCCTCCTGCTTCCCTGTCGTAAATAGCCCAAGCAGAAACCCGTACGATCATTCTACCAGTTACATGCGTATATGAGTGCCCTGTGTGTTTACTCCACGGATCAAAAAGACGTAGAGCAGCGACAAGAATCTTTATGTGATATGGAGAGGTGTAGCTGCTCGATTTCACAAAATGAGCCGCCGTCTATGATACGAAACTCATGCTAACCTAGAGCAACCGCTGATTCAATGCACATATCAAAATAAAAAAGAGCAATTATGTTCTGCCTTTTTTCCGTCTATTACCTTCATTCTCTCCTCTTTCTAAAGCGTCGATATATGTCCAGTTTGTCGCTCAAAGGCTGTGAAAAAATCTTTCATTGTAAAAGGTTGCAGAGAGGCATCCTCTGCTGGTTGAAATGATTCTTTTCGCGTCTTCATTTCCTTCAATATCTCTAAGATGTGATGTCTTTGCAGAGATAAAGTTCCTTCGCGGGCAGCCAGAAGTGCTGCTTCATTCAGTAGGCCCTCAATATCGGCTCCAGAAAAGCCTTCAGAAGCAGCTGCAAATTCTTTAAGAAGGACATCTTTACCAAGTGATTTCCTTCGAGTATGAAGAAGAAATAGAGCCTCTCTACAAAAATTGTCAAACATATAAAAAAGATGATAGAGCATTAAAACAAAGGGTGAATCCTTTTTGCGTTGAGATTCAAGAATGATAAAAAGACAGGATCCGCAAAATGCTTTACAAAAAGTATGTACCGCGAAAGAGAGCAACTGGGTAAGAAGATGTAGCAGTGAACGCAAGTAACACTCGCTTCTTCATGACTTGAATGTCTTATGTGTAACTGTAACGCATATTTTCTTTTTCTTACAAAAATATTCCAATTTTTATCGCTATGTCTTCTATCGTTCCAGTTTTTAATTCTATTATTCTTGCATTGCCTCCAATTTATGTTGTTACTCTAAAATTCAATTTCTTGCTTTTTCTTCCATTAACCCTCGTTTATTTGCAGTTTGTACTGCTCTTCACATGCTGTCCTCTATCTCATCTTACCGTTCATCTACAGAAGGTAAATTAATATGAATCAAACGATCAAATCTTCCGGGACGAATTAAGGCTTCATCTAAAGCTTCCATGCGATTTGTAGCAGCAACGACAAGAACAAAAGGAGGAAAGTTATACGTATTATTTGAAGAACAAGAATTTACCGAGCCGCTGGAAGAAGACTGAGAGAATGGCCAAAAAAAATCGGGCATAAACTCTCTCCCTTCTTCTTCTTCCTCAGCAAGGTTTGTTTCCATCCCATCTAACTCAATAAGAAGTTGATTGAGTGTCTGGACGTACTCCTGTGAAGCTTTTCCCACAGTAGCCCTATCTATTCCAATCGCATCTAATTCATCAATGAAGAGAATACAAGGAGCTTTAGATCGGGCATTAGAAAAAACATTTCGGATGCGAGCAGCACCTTGTCCAACATACATTTCAATGAATTGAGAAGCAGAAACACTGCAGAATGGAAGTCCTGCTTCTCCTGCCAAAGCTCTAGCCATCAAGGTTTTACCTGTATGTACATTAACAGTAGCAATTGTGTAGCAAAAAAATGAAATGACAAAAATAAGACAAATGAAACAGAATAAAAATACACACGTAAAACTCTGACAAAAACATCACCAATATGAAGATACAAGCGCATTTATTGAAGCATACAAAGCTGTTTCTCTTCTTGATGAAATAAGGGCTAAGATGCTTCAAAACAACAGTTAAAAAAGTATAACAAAATGAGCAGGCAGTCGTTCGCCTCTACACTCCCACTCTCTCGGATTTGCTTCACTTCCCTTCAAATTCCACCATGAAACCCAAGTAATAGCTGCCCTTGCATGATTGGTTTGCTTCTTACATTTTCATGGCTAGCATTTTCAAATCTTTCTGAGTTCTCTATTTTTCCTAAAGTTTTTTATTTTGCTCTAGTATACTTACACCTGAAGCCTTACAACAGAAACGTGTTTCATCTCTTTTATAATTCATGCATTCTTTCCCTTCTTTTTCTCAAGTTTACCTGTTCCAGAAGGACCCTCCAGCAGGATACCGCGGGGTAGCCGAACTCCTAATTTTTGGATTTTTTCAGGAGAACCCACAAAATCGATAATTTGACGAAATTCCTCCTTTACTTTCTCCATACCGATAACATCTGCAAAATTAATAGATTTCTTACTCTTTCCCTTTGTTTGAAATTTAACCATATCAGAGTTTTTATCAGAAAAGTACGACAACCCCAAGAAATTTGCTGAATGAAAGATACATTGCAAAAATGCATATAAATGAAAAATATACCTACAGAAATACGCCTATACTGCAATCGAAATACTACCTAATGCAAAGGATTGAAAAAAGAAGGCAAAGAAGGATTCCGTAAGGCCAACAAAACACAGAGATAAAACCAAAAAGAAGTATTTAAATACAAACAAAATGTAAACACTGCAAGAAATGCCCTCAAAAACACTGCTTGAGCAACAAAAGAAGTGAATACATCCATAAAAAACGATTCATCATATTCTTGCATTTCTTCCATTTACTAAAGATATAAAAATAATCACTTCCTCTAAAAATAATTGATCGCTCTTCTTTCTGTGGCCCTATACACTTTATGGGATACTCTCTCACCTCGTTCAAATAAAACAACAGTGATTTCAAGCATTCGTGGTCCTCTTACTCACTAAAAAATAAAAACAGTCCTCCAAGAGAGACAGCAAGTTGAAGAGGGTAAAAGCTTCGTCTGAGATCCACAAAAAATGCACAGATGTGTTGGAAGAATGAAGTAGGATACGAAGCTGTAACAAAGGTCTCCTCTGGTAAACTTTGTAGGGTAGGAATGGCGGTTTCCAAAGCTTTCTGAAAAATGTATTTCTTACTTCCAGGTACCAAATATGTCAAATAATGCAAACCTTCTCGATCGGTGTAGTAAACAAAAGTTTCTCCACAATAGGTAAGGGCTTGAATCTTTGAATTTTCTAAAAATTCCTTGAAATGACTGAAGGAGGTCTCCTGAAACTGAGAAACAGTCTGTGAAAATAACCAATGATGACGAAAAAATCGTCGAAGTAGGTACAGAGTTAGACAGGATACTCCACCCAAATACGCTACAGTATACCAAAAATTCTTCCAAGAAAAGGGAAGAGGATTGAAGTTGGAAGGAGGCGGCGGTGGCTGCGAGGGCGGAGAAGAAGAATAATGACTATCCAATTCCTCAACAGCCGAAATTGCATCCGTGGGAGGAGAAGATACGGGTGAATCACTCTCTAGGCTGAAAAATGGAAGCGGAGAAGTTTCAGTGGATACAGCAGGGTTTGCATCCCCTTCTGATACAAGTTTAAGAGAAAATGAGGGCGAAGAAGTGAAAAAACGTCGAGGATCTGCAATTGATAGAGGGGATGCAACACCCGAGTGAGAGAGTGCTGAAAGACTTTGAGTCAATGGCTCTGAAAAAGGAGAAACTGGAGGAAAGTGAAAGTGCGGACTCTTACCACAGAAATGTGGAGAGTAGGGTGAGGGAGGAATAAATGGGAAAGTCATAGAGACAACCTTGAAAAAATAAAAATATGCATACCATTTCTATGTTTTGGTTGGAGAGAAAAACAAAAAATAGTGTTTAACAAGAAAATACTAAAAGATGAAGCACATTGCAGCCCAGGATGCTTCCGCTAGGTGTGCTCTCATGAAGTTTCCATAAGCCCCAATAAAGAGAAACTATGCGTGAAATAGAGAGTTTTCACACAGAGTGCAGAGAATAAAATGATAAAAAGAAGAAGATGGCTGCACGCGTAAGAACACAAGGAGAGATATTTTTCATTTCAAACACAATATTTTTGTTTCACACGAGCCCTCACACTAGACGAAAAGCTTTTTATTCCGTTTTTATGATGGAAAAGATAAAATCAACCTATCACTATTCAAAATTTACAAGTGCATGTTAAAAACAAGGCAAAGTAGTTTTGGAAAAAATTGCCTTAATAAAAAGTATGAGCACTATTTTGGATTTTAAAACGTAAAAAATACAGCTTTTTCCCATAATCCTTCACCAATCGAATGTTTTATAAGAAAGAAACAGAACCCTTCTTTTCATTATGAAAAAAGGGAAAAATGGAAATGTATTATTTCTCTTATAGAATATGCACCGCAATCACAATTGCTGTAATTAAGAGCGCACAGAAAATAAAGAAAAAACGATCAGCAAAAACCTTTAAGCTTGAGCGGATGCACCTTAAATGTGCTTTGCTTTTCAAAAAACAGAAAAGACAAATAAACAGATATAAACTTTCGTAATCTAGTCCCCTTCTTTGTTCATTCAAAGTAGGCACTGCAACATAGAAAGCAGAGTAATACAACTCCAACAAAAAGAATCAATTCAGACGGGTACAAGTAAGCCCGTCATCCTAACCCGGTTGTCACTACAATAAATATGGTACAAATGAGCAGCAAGCCGAGCAAAGTAGCGAGAGAGGGGCTTTTCGCATTCAAAAAATGCAAAAGCATAACTTTGCAAAATGAGTAGTAAAAACCTTTCAATGTTTTCCCTTAAAAGATAGGTAAACACAAGTAATGCGAACGCTTTTCGGTTATGAATATCTAAAATGGTCCGGCTGTAGCTCTCCGATTTGCGCTCTGTTACGTTATGACGGAACGAGTCCGTAAGATTGTTTGATTTACCTGAATTTTATGGCGAGTTTGCCGCTGTATTATAGTTTCTGCAAAGAGAAAGTCTTCAAGAAATGATATATGTCTGCACGTACAAACAGACAGAAATGTACAGTCCCTTCACTTTTCATATGAGACAGAAAACGGATACTGACTTCAAAAGAAAAGAGCTGCTTTTATTGTTGGAAAGAATGTGCCAAGAAAAAAATGATCAAAAGCAACAAAAAATGCCTTCAGAGAAGGACAGGAAGAGAATCAAAACGATGCTGATGAACAAATATGTTAGAGTACAAACAGCCAGTAAAATAGAGGAAGACATGAGCGTTGTTCATAAACCGAGCGAAGAGACAGATGAGAATGTAAAACCCTTTTTTTGCAATCCTTAATGCATTCTTAGTATGCAGAACAAATGAAAATTTCAACGATTCATCATCAAGTTCACTCATGTAAAAATATTTTATCCGTGTCCATTTCCCGTACAGTGCCTTTGAGTCATATATGCAGTGGTGGTTCGTACCAAATATAACCTGTTCGATCTACTCATGAAATTAATTTATAGCAGTTTTAATGAACGCATAGTATCAGTTCCTAGATTACTCACTTCCTTGGAAATTAAGGACATCAATGTTTGTTTCCATTTAGATTAAAGCTTTTTCAGCATGATGGGAATCGTTTCGTTTTAGGGGTTTTACATCTTAGGGAAAACGAAAGGCGTAGGATAGTTTTCGCTCGGTGAGATCTGTACCATATGCTCCGTAATGAAAAAATTCTCTTAGCATTAATGTAAAATGAGCAAAGAATGAAGAATTTTCATTTTTTGAATTAATAAACATTTTTAAAAATATGCGTATCCGGTTCTTAATTGTGCAAGTTATGCACATTTGCAATTAGCATACAAGTTGTAAACGAGCTATTGCTCATTTGGCCGATCGAATAAGATCCCGGCCGAAATAGAAGTAGAGTATGGAGTGTTGTGGATGAAATAGGCAATAGTTACTTAGTTTTTGTAATGTAATATCCTAAATTAGTCGAGATGAGGAGAATGACTACTTTTATGGTGAAATCCTAGTTACGCTCTCTAAACAGTGAACTCTTATAACTCCCCCCCTTCACTTGTGGGATTGGACTGTAGAATGAAGTCTAATTTATGCAGATGAGCTAAATACATTTAAGTGCGAGGTTGTTTTAATTAGCTATTCGAAAGGACAATTTGTTAACTACTACGAAGATTAAGTTCGCTACATTATCTAAACGAAAAATACAAAAACAAAAGAAAGAACAAAGAAAAGAACTGCCCCTATATTTCTCACGTCATAACCGTTCGTCTGTATTATTCCCCCTCCCACATCTAAGACTCATCCTACTTCTAACAATTTTGTCGAAAGTGCTAGGGAAAATAATTGGCGCAAATCGAATGTCGATTATATTCGCATGCATTCAAATATAAGTCGATATAAGATTCACTCAG
>JADAQX010000607.1:0-31851 GCA_015476325.1 Cardiosporidium cionae
AATAAGTATATCCACGCTCTCAAACTATCAACAATCTAATAGTGTAAATAAAAACAATACGCTATTGATTAGAAGAATCGTGTAGCCGGAGTCGATAGATCTCGACTGGCAAATCTTAGGGATAAAATACTACTTTTAAAAAAACCCTAGATTACACACCCCGCATACATTATAATTAAGGCATGGCAATTTTGCATGCTGCAACATTGTGGTGCTATCAATTTTATATAGCAAAAGGTGGTTTGGTTAGTAAATGAAAACATTCTACAACTACAATACAAAGTTTGTCATGGAAAGCAACTTCCTCTTGCAACATGGAAGTATGAATTAAGCGATACTATTTACCATAAAGAAATGCTCTAAAGCTTTGCAAAGCAAACCCTATGCAATAGCAAAAAATTGCATCTATTCTTACACTGTTACCAATTTTACATGTAGTGAAAAAATATTCTTGATTCGTTTAGAAATATATAAGAAATGCAAGGTATTTCATAAACTTACTAGTACCAAACATCTAGACGGAGCGAGCACATTTCAAAAAGATGCCCTTGTAGCGTGCTCTATTTCGGTGACAGATACGAGGTGAGTCACTAGTATACGGTCGGTGCCTCCAACAAATTCGCTTCGGTACTTCTGTACGCTTACAGCGCAAAATGTAGAAAGGCTCCGACACCTCAGTTTAGTTTGACGTGTTGCTTTTCTCCTCTGATTACTCCCTCTCTGATCATAAAATTGGTAGATTACTGTAGAATTAAACATCGGAATGAATTTCAATACTAGCGGCGATGCAGTGCGCATTGAGTGCTAGCCCTGTTTATTTGTATCTTGTAACTTGTCCAGAGTGCTCCTCTACATGCATGCATTACCTGTTACATGGTCTTCGAGCAGTATCCCTCTAAATTGAAAAAAATATATGCGCAGAGGGATATGCAGAACGAATTCATTGTTAGAAATTTCCGACTCTAGATATAACCGCAATTTTTTTTGGCTCTTCTTTTTCCTTTTTTGGTGCCATGCCACGACTTTGTCGTACAGCATTATAATCAAGATAACACTGCGCGTTAGTTAGTTGTTCATCAAAAAGCTACCGCTGTTTTTCTTAAATGAGAAAACCCACTATTTGAGATGATCATTTTGAGAAATCTTGACCCCTCTAGCAGCGGATGCTGGCTATTTTTGTCAAGGAGCCATCGAGGTAAAGCGCACAGCTGGATTCTTTTACTCAGTACAATCAATTCGATGTGAGTGCTCTGAGCTTTATTCTATACTCTTTTACGATCTGGTTTGCGTTACTTAGAGTTTTTTCTGCATGTTTTGATTGCTTAGAGGAAAGTGTTTTTTCGACAAAAGGCATGCAGTGTCGTATTATCTAGCAGGAAAAAAGCTGTTTGACAACGGTAACTTTTAATCTATGTTTTGGCAAAGTTCTGTTATCCTTACCGGGTGCATTTGTTGCCCTTTACAGGAACGGGACGTTGTGCTATTTAAAACGTGGAAAGATTTAACAAACTGCGCAGGGTATAGAGATAATTTTGCTCTGGGAAGGCGAAGTAGTTGTCTTTCCTTGTTGGAAAAAGAGGGAATGTAGAGCATTGTGAGGATGGAATGGATGATCACACGTGCTTTTTGAATGCTCGTTTCACGGGAATTATGTAAGTGCCAGACAATTTTTGGGGCTGTATGTGCAGTGCTAAAATATTTCTAAAATTATTTTTGTTTTCCTTCTTTCTTAGGTGATCTGAAGGCATCAATAAAAATGAGAGGATTTGATTTTGAAACCGAGGTATCATTCCTACGTATTTTTAGAGTTAGAATTAGCGGTAGTAGTCGGTTTCTGAATATTTGAAGTAATAGTTTTTGTCATTCTCCCGATTTTGCATCACTGTATGACTTACTGTCTTCCTTCTTTCTGACAGCGCATTTCCTCAGATTGCATTACTTTCTAGTGTTGTATTCTGTGGACATGAGAAGTGTTCCTTCTGTAGACGCATAGTTTCATCAATTTTTTCTTTACCGTACCAGGAACTTCACTTTGTGGCAGCGTTTGCCTACCGATTGGCTGAGGAGTTATCGTACATACTTCCCTAAGTCTCTCTTTCTTTTTTCCAACAGTGTTACTCATAGTCTACCTGTAATACATTATGGCGGATCCTACTCTCCCGCCTTCTTCGGAGAATCCTCCACAACGTACATCTTCTACTACCTCTGTTTCTTCTTTCTTTGTTCCCTCTACCCCTATACTTACTTCTACGCCTCCTTCTCCGTCCCTTTTTCCCTCTGACCTTTGTATGCCCGCCGCAGCTGCGAATCCTTCGCCTCTCCCTTCCTCCGTAGGCGATTCTTCTCTGTCACGACAGGCGTCTGGATTGGCGGCAGCCTCTTCAGTGGGTGCTCCATCCTCTGCCACATTATCTTCCCCATGGGTTTTTGGTATGCTTGCACGGCCATCCCAACCGCCTCCTCCCAGTTTGGCGGATGAAACCACTTCGGTAGACTCTCTCTCATGGAATCTAACACTGACTGAGCCTGTACTGGGACGATGGCGATCTGCCTCGTTATCCTCCTTACATCAAAGAGAAATGAGTGATATGAGTGCTTTGGCTGGCGTAGAAACTCAAAGCTCTGTTTCAGAACGTATAGAACCGCCTCATTCCTCTTTATCTGAATATTCCCCCTATTGGCTATCATCCCCCCACCACCACCTCTCACGGAGCGCTGCCTGCAAACTCCCTTCCGCTGTGATCCCTCCATCTGGGGAGATTGAGAATGTTCTCCCTCATACGAATACGAATCGATGGTATATGACCTATGAAGATTACACCAATGCTAGTGAATTTAATCCCACAACCTTAACAACGGGAGGCGAGCCCTACCAACTTCCCTTACATCGTGTACTTGGGAATAAAATGGCTGGCGGGACTACTGGACTCTCTCCTGGCGAAAGTGAAGACTCCCCCGTAGAAAATATGTAGGCAGTAGAGGGAAGGGAGAGGGGATTAGGAGGCATGTAGGTAGTAGGAGGAAGAGGGAGGGAGGTAGTAAGAAGAATATCCCGATAAAAATGGAAGGTGAGAGGGTGTGTGTAGGCTACTCAGAAGTGAGAGGAGACAAAATTTGTAATACGAGAGGATGGCTTGATCCAAGCGCTACTTAGAAGAAAGATAGAAGATGCTTTGTATTTTATAATCCTGTCATTGTGAAGGTAAACTACGGAGTAGGATACACTATGACGATGGAGTGTGTGGCTTTTAGGATTTTTATTTATGGATTTGCAATTTCTCTCTTTCTCTCTTTCATCTTTGTACCTCTACATCGTATAAGACGTATTCAGGTTTACCTTTATTGTGGATGAAGCTATTTCTATATTTATTTCCTTGTCTGTTTTCTTTATCCTGAAGTCTGCCACTCCCTCGTAAACTCTCTCATTTCTGCTGCTGCAACATGCCATCGATGATGAAACGCATTTCAACCACACTGGGTGGAATTTTATGGGGATTTGGTTTCCAAGAAACACCTCGTCAGACCTTCAAATATTATATTCATGAGATATTGACCGCTTTGATGATCTGTTTGAGTATGTATAGCTTTGGATATTGATTTGGAGTGTCTATTATTTTTTGGTTATCTCTTTGTGGTGTATTTCTTGTTTCTCTCTGTGTTATGGAATGTTCTCTGATAAGATAGTTTGTATAGTATAGTGTAGGTGAATCCATGGATTCTATGAGAGTAGTCCTATAGAGATTTGCCTCTCTTTGAGTGTGGAGAATTGCAAATATTTTACTCTTTCTGAATTTCATTTCGTCATTTTTTTACTTTTCTTGGATAGTCTTTACTTTTCCTTATTTTTTGTATTTCTTTGAATATCTCATTTTTTTCTCATTACTAATACGTTTTAACACCCTCTCATGCTGGCTGATTCTCTTTTATTCTTATTTCTGCTCTTAGTGCTTCTGTGCCCATCAATTTTTCTCTTGTTGCTTTATTTATTTTTGTTTTTATGTATTTTCTGTAGTTTCTCCTACTGTATTTTTTGTCTTGGTTTTATTGTGTTTCCTGTTGTTCATTTCGTCTCTTTTCTTATTTTATCAATGCTTCTTTTCTCTTTTCAATTTATCTTTTGTTTCTGCATCGCTTCGTTTATCTTGTCCTTTTCTTTTACCTTATCCTCTTTGTTTATCTTCTTATCTTCTTCTATACTCTCTCCTCATTTTCTATACTTCCTCTTCTTCTCCTTCCTCTTCTATACCACCACCTTCTCCCCTCCTCCTCCTCCTTCCTCTTCTATCCCCCCTCCTTCTCCTCTCCTCCTCCTCCTTCCTCTGCTAATTTATTCCTTTCTTTTCGAATCCCCCCTTTGTAGAGCTATTTTCTCCATACGGATTCTATTTTCTTTTTTTATATATATATTTTTTTAAATATATTTTATTATAGGTATGGTACCAGAAACGATTGCTTTTTCTTTTATTGCAAAAGTTAATCCTACGGTAGGATTACGTGGCACTTGGATTATAGCCATTTTTGCCACAGCATTGGGAGGTTCAGCAGGTGTAATTCATGGAGTGACAGGCGCTATGGTATGGATGGAATTTTCTATTGAGTTTTATAAAAATCATCATATTTTTGTTTAGTATATCATTAAATTCAATGTTTTAAAGGAATTTCACGTCTCTTTATTTTTCCTTTTCTATACCATTTTTCGTTTAATAGTAGGCTCTTTTATATAATTATCTATCGAGAAGACTTTCTTAAGCTCTGTATGTACACCTACTGCTGAATTCACTCTCTTCTTCTCTCTTCTTCTCTCTCTTCTCTCTTCTTCTCTCTTCTTCTCTTTCTTCTTCTCTCTCTTCTCTCTTCTCTTCTCTCTCTTCTCTTCTCTCTTCTCTTCTCTCTTCTTCTCTTCTCTCTTCTTCTCTTCTTCTCTTCTCTTCTCTTCTCTTCTTCTCTTTCTTCTCTCTCTTCTCTCTTCTTCTCTCTTCTTCTCTCTCTTCTCTCTTTTCTCTCTCTTCTTCTCTCTCTTCTTCTCTTCTCTCTCTTCTCTCTTCTTCTCTTCTCTCTTCTTCTCTTCTCTCTTCTTCTCTTCTTCTCTCTCTTCTCTTCTCTCTCTTCTCTCTCTTCTTTTCTCTCTCTTTTTCACTCTCTCTTTTTATTATTTTTATTTATCTCTAAATTTTTGTTTCAGGCAGCACTTGTTGGAGGATATGTGACACAACAATGTACTGTCACTACAGCTGGAACGGTGTGTATCTCCACTGGTTTGGAAACTTTGTTTGCTGCTATGCTTTTAGCAAGCCTTGGTTTAGCTATTTTTGCATTCTTTCATCTTTCTGTTTTGGTGGAAATCATTCCTACATCTGTTATTGTTGGCTATTGCAATGGTAAGAGATGAGAGATGAAACGTGTGGATGAAACGTGTGGATGAAATACGAGATGAGAGATGAAACATGTGGATGAAACATGTGGATGAAACGTGTGGATGAAAATGACTGGGAGATTCTTAGTTCTCTCTTTTTCTTATTTTTAATAAAGATATCTCTCCTCATAAAAGTGAATCTTCATTTCTATGCATATTATAGAGCTTTTAATGACTTTCTAACCTTTTAATGACCGTTTTGTTGGAAATTTATTTCAAATAGGTTTGGCTGTCATCATTAGTGTAGCCCAATTACATTCTTTTCAAGATCCAATAACTCATAAATATGTTACTGGAGGCATAGCCATCTGGATGGGTGTTCATCTGATTATAGCTATGCTTGTTATGCTTCTTTGGCCTTTAATTCCAAAAGTAAGAAATTTATTGATTTTTATTTCTTTATTAGGAGAGTGCGTTGGAGATATAGAGAAGGAATGTTTTGTGTGGATCCTCCTCTTCTTTATATCCTTGATTGCCTATTTTTTTTAAAATGTAATTTTACTGGGATTCTCAATTTATTTATATATGTATTCTTTGTTTGAAGTATAGATATACTCCATTTTTCAGAATCCTCATTTCTCATCTATTTCTATGTAGAATTCATCCTCTTTCTATCCATCTCATCTCTTTCTATATTTTTATCCTCTTTCTATCCATCTCATCTCTTTCTATATAGAATTCATTCTCTTTCTATCCATCTCATCTCTTTCTATATTTTTATCCTCTTTCTATCCTTCTCATCTCTTTCTATATTTTTATCCTCTTTCTATCCATCTCATCTCTTTCTACATTAAACTCTGCCAGAATCTCTATTTCTCCCATTTTTTCTACTCCTTTTTCTATTTTTCGTTTAAAAATTTTATTCTACAGATGGGACATATCATTCCTGCTCCCTTTGTGGCTATTTTAGTATCCTTAGGTTTGGAATATCTTATTATTCGACAATTTTTTCCTCTCTCCACCCATACAGTGGGAGATTTAGCCACCCTCTCCTTTAGAGATGCCCTCCCTCTTCCAGTATTTATTGATAAACAATACTCTTTCTCTAATATTACCATCAATTTGTCATTCTTTATCCTCAGTAAGTAGAAGAAGAGAATGTTTTAGAGAGATATTTGTTTAGAGAGATATTTTAGTGTACATCTCCTAATGTAAGAATTGCATGGAGTGTCATTATATTTTTTTTGTTTCTACTTTATTATAATCTTTTCTTTTCTTTTTTATATAAAGAAGGAGGAGATATTTTTGTTGGTATCCTCTGTAGTCTATTTTTCATGCGTCATCTCTTGAAATTTTGATTTATTTTATAAATTTCTCAATCTCTCTCATCCAAATTTTCTCTACTTTCTTTTCTCTCATGGTTTTCTTAATTTTTTCATTTCTATAAATATTTTTTCTTCTCAGCTTTTTATATCTTTGCTGTGGGAGTTATGGAAGCTTTGATTGTAGCTCATGTTATGCGTACACTTCGAGAAACAACAGTACAAGGAGATCAAGAAGTATTTGGATTATCGATGGGAATAACCATGGCTGCTCTCTTTGGTGGATTGGCTGGATCGTCGATGTTAGCTTTATCTGTGCTGAATTTTCGAGCACGAGGCAAAGGAAAGGAAGCTGGTAAATTTCTTGTAGAAATTTGGATAAATTTTGTTTTATTTTCATTGAATTTTTGAACTTTATATTTATACATCTCTTTCTTTCTTCTTTTTTGAACTTTATATTTATATATCTCTCTTTCTTCTCTCATCACAGTATTCATTCTTCCTCTCATCACATTTCTAATCTCTCTCTCTCTTTCTCTCTCTAACTCAAACTTCACACCCTTTCATCCAAAGACTATCTTAGTATCAGAAATTTTCTCTCTATTTTTTTTCCAGGTGTTTTAGCAGGCATCTTTGTATTTTTAATTCTACTTGGAGGAAGTAGTCTGCTCAACATCATTCCATTGGCAGCTCTAAGTGGTGTTATGCTTATTGTGGTTTCTCATACTTTCAAATGGTTTTCTATACCCATCGTATTCCTTTCTTTTCTACCAGAGAGAATTCGAAATCTTCATCCAAAATTACGGAGAAAAGTTACCCGTTGGGATGCTGCTATCATTGTTTTAGTTTCTGTACTTTGTGTAAGTTTTTACGTTGAGATTTTGAATTCAGAGAAGTAACAAAGAGAGAAAGTTAACGGGAGGAAGAAGAAGAGGAGAAGAAGAGGAGGAGGAAAAGGAGAAGAGGAGGAGGAAAATGGGGAGGAGAAGAAGAAGAGAAGAGGAAGAGGAAAAGAAGAAGAGAAGAAGAGAAGAGAAGAAGAGAAGAGGAGGAGGAAAAGGAGGAGGAGGAATATATTAGAGGGGAGAAACCCCCAGAAGAGAAACTGAATGAAAAGAATTCTCTCGATTTGCATCCGTTAAAAGAGAGAGGAAAGTAAGTATTTTATTTTTAGAGTTTTAATGAAACTGTCAGACGAGAGGTACAGCTGTTGGATATGTTTTAAATGACAGCCATTTTCATCTTTTTATTAGTATAGTACTCTTCCTCTAGAGTCTATATAGTCGATAGAGAAGAGGATTTGTAGGCATCCTAATTTGATTAGAATGTGTAGATACTTTCTGTTTCGTTTATAATACATTTTTTGGAGAATTTTATTTTGTTGAATGTGCAAACTTCTTTGTTCCTTCATCCATTTCTATGGTCTATACTACTCTTCTGAGACTTTTATTTGTTAATGATATGATTTTCTAGGTTTAGAATAGAAATTATTTTGTTTTTTCTATTCCTTTTTCTCCTCTCCCTCTAACTTTATTTTATCTTTATTTATATTTGTATTTTTCTTCTATTTAGTTTGTGGTTAACATTCCTGTGGCTGTAGCTGTTGGTATACTCCTTGCTTCTCTGGTATTTGCATGGGAAGCTCGGAAGAAATTCACCATCGTTACAAAATATGATGCTAAAAATCAATTAAAGGTGAAGTCATGCTTCTTCTCTCTTTGTATTACAAAATCCTTCTCATCTTTCTCAATTTTCGTAGCCTTTGCAAGCGTTGTAACGTTTCCTACTCTCTGTATCGCATTTTCTCCACAGAATTTCATGTACTTTGCAGTTTGTAGTCTTTATTTTTTCGTTATCGCCTCTCAACTTCTTTCTCTTTATGAAGTTATTTCTTTCAACGTATTTCTTTCTCTCAACTTATTTCTTTCTCTCTTTCAGTTTATTTCTTTCTCTCTTTCAACTTATTTCTTTCTCTCTCTCTTTCTCTCAACTTATTTCTCTCTCTCTCAACTTATTTCTCTTTCTCTCTCATCTCATCTCTCTCTCCTGTGTGTATCCACTCCTGTAGTGCATCTCCTTATTCTTTTTTTATATTTTGTAGATGTATGAAGTAGATGGCCCTCTTTTCTTTGCTTCCAAAGAAAAATTGGAAAATTGCTTCACGCCACAGGAGGATCCTCCAAATATTGTCATTTTTTTAAAAGGGCATTCTGCTCTTTTCGATTATTCTGCGTTGGAATCTTTGATTTCTATCAAACGGAAATATAAACGTTTAGGAAAACGTGTAGAAATTAAGGTATGAACGTCCATGTGATGACAATGAAATATCAACGCCTCCATCCGTTCTTATTTTATGATTTTGATAGCACAAAGGAGACTTTTTTTCTTCGTTTGAAACATCACTGATTGCTACTTTTTGTATGTGTGCATGGGTTACTACGTTTTCTATGGCTATCCCCCTCTCTTGTGTTATCTTTATCTATTACTTTCGCATTGTTTCTTTGTATGTGAAGAAGGAGGGAAATTCTTCGACTCTGTACGCTCTAACAGATGCATTTTTTCATCTGCTTATCTCCCAGGGATTAGGTCATGGCTGTATCAAAATGGTAACCAAGGCGAGTCATTTGATTGAATATGTGGATTATGAGATGGTGGAGTTGGAACTTCCCTCTGTTCCTCGGCTGTACTCACAACCTTCCAATTCTCCTTCTTTCTACTCCATGATTGATTTTGAAATGGCACCCCCTGTATGTTAATTTTGAATGAAGAGGGGGGAGGAAGTCTATAGGATGAGGAGGGTTTGATTGGGTTGCTTGCATGGAAAATGAATTCTTCTTTTTTTTTCTGGAGAAATATGTATTGAGGTCAACACTTTTTTATTGATTATTCTTTGGAGAGTCAATTTGTGTAGGCAGGTTGCTTGAATTGACTTTGAAGTTAAGTTTTGGCCAATATTTTTCTTTTAGTGTCATTCTAACCCATTCTTATGTTATTTTGAGGGTTCATGCGTCGTTGTTTTGATTTTATTTCGTGCATCTTCATTTCTCCTTCTGTGTTCCTCTTAACTTTGTTTTTTCTTATTGTTTCTAAAATGGCTTGTCTATTCTTTGTTTTTTTTACGTGATGTATTGGCAGTCTCGACCTCCCGAACCTGTGTAAATATCCTATTTTCACCCCCTCTTCTTCCTCTGCTATTTTATTTTAAGAAGAGGATCAACGAATTCATCCTCCACACGTACTACCTTCGGCCCTATATTCGTGGCACATTACATGAAATTTGTGTTGTACTTCGATCATGGGAAAAGCAATGCCTTTGTTGTGATATTGGAAGTATAAGCATTTTTTGTATTGTTTTATCATTTTAAATCCTTCAGCAGTTTTTAAATGTCTATGTAGTGTACTCCTTATTTCATAAGAATTACTTTATTTTGTTAGAAAATTGCCTTTTGTTTTCTCTTTCCATTTATTTTTTTCACTGGCATTTAATGTGTACATGTACTTGCTGTTTCATCGGATGAGATGAGAAAGTAGGATATAAAGCTAGTACTTCCTATACCCCTGTCTGTGTTTGTTTAAAATTTGTGGAGAGCCCCTTTGGAATACGCTTTTTCTACGTACTGTAATTTTTGTATCTAGTTTCTATTAGTAGGCTCTGATGAGAATTCTCTTATTGCCATCGAATAGATAAGCCGCTGCCGGTAATTTTTTTCAAAGCTTTGGATGAAAACAGGCATATAAGATGTTTAGAAATAATTTTTTCCGTACACGTTATCATCGAAAACACACATATATGGTTGTATATTAAGACTCCAGCTTTGAAGCATTTCTGCTACGGGTAGTATTATCGTTTTGAGAATAACTTTGAAGGTATTCACAAAGAGACGAAATCTGTTTGTCAAAGGAAAGGAATATAGCATTCTAGAAGAATGTTGTAGTCCTAGCAGTTCTTCTACTGTAATCATTCTTATACAAGTCGAATATGCTGTCTTGAAGTTTGCTGCAATTCCTTTTTCATTGTAATAGATTATCAATCCAGATGCACTATTTGCTGATTCTATTTCAAGAAAACACGAAAAAATCACTCACTCTCACGCATACAGTCGAGGTTCCCTACCTCATCCGTATTCCGGTAGAGTAGGTGCGTGCGGTCATTTTTCACGGCTAGCTCTCGTTTTACTCTTTCGAAAATCTTTCATTTCTATTTTCATAACTTTTCTTTTGCATTTGATACTTTGCGCTTCTCTTGGATTTTGAGTATCCCTCGTAGTGAGTAGTCTTGAGAAGGAAAAGACGATGTTTAAGAAAAATTTCTGTCTCACTTTGTTCTCCGATTTAAACAATGAGGTTCCATGAAGGATGTATGCGCTTAATGCATGTATGTAACCGCTTTACATGGCTTTCATTTCTATGCGCATGTAAAATATATTACAGACATATTTTAGTTTAGGATAAAATGTACAGGAGGAAATTATAACATTCGCTTTCCAAGCTTAGATATTTAAAACTCACCCACTCTATTTTTGTATTAGAAAAAAACACCTTTTTGTCTGCCGCTATCTTATCTCTCCTATTCAAACTGGAAATAGCATCGAAGTAGAGAAATGGTCTACTTCTATCACTATGTTTGAAAATGTATAGCTCTGACAGCCGCGTATTCATAAATAAAGTGTATTTCAATACAGAAAAATTAGCCTTGAATATGTAAAACGCACTGGTATAGTTAGTGCATTTTCTTTCGAAGAAAATGCGGTCAACGCATCAGTAGAAGTTGTAGTTCTAACGATTCAGCTAAACAAAATGATTATCAATGTCTTATGGGAGAGAATGGCCTCTTTTGTAGTCTTTCATGTCTTAACCTTCCCCAAAATTTCACTTGTACAAAAAAGGCCGAGAAAATTTTTCAGTCTTTCAACTTAGAAGGAAAATCAATAGAGTAGCCGAAGGTAGAAATTTGAATAGTGTTACTAAATTGAAGCTTATACGTATGCGCATACATCAGCCTGTCTCGGCAGTATTTAAAGGAAATGCAAAAAATCCTTATAATTATGTGAAGCATGAATCTAAATGACAGCTGCTCTACAATTTTTAGCCCATAAGGCACATGCTTTTCATGCTATGCTAGTGTTTTTTTATGTTAATGTCCATCAATGTTTCACTATAGATAGTTAGTTTTTGCAATGCCTTTTAATTAGAAAATTCACTTCTAATTGAAATAAAAAACCGCTGATTTTCAGAAAAAAGATACCTTGAATGTTGATAGGAAAGATCAAAATAGTGATGCAGTTCTAGAAAATGACAACTTACTGAACGAGAGAACACAACTCTTTCTCTAAGCAAGAAAAAGTGCCTTACGGTGTGGTTATACGCACAAGTAATGTGGTTATAAGCACAATTATCCACATTCCCCATATAAACTTTGAGGGCAGGAATTTTTTGGGAATGTTTGCTAAAGCGAAAACAATGTTGTCTGTGCAAAAAGGGAAGAACGAGAAAGAAATAGCATTGTTATTTTAGTATTACTACTTCTGAAACTCCCCTTAATAGAACGAAGCTACCACAAAACGATTTGCATTTATTAAAGTTGCGAGTGAAAGAAACAAGTGCTCTCAAGAACAAATTTATGATAAATAGAATACTTGTTTGGAGATGCTGTACAGGACCTATTCCTGTCGAGCAAGCTATTCATTACTTTTTTTATTTTTCCTATAGTGAGAATATTATAGGAGTCTTCTCCCCATTCACTCTCATCAACCTCATATTCTTGAAGATATACGGACTTTTTAGGTAAAGTATTCACGAAGGTCTTACTGTACTCATCACACTAATTAGAAGAATATGCCAAAACCCGGGTACTTAGCTGTGGAAATGCCGCAAAATTGTGCTGATTTGCCGCTCTAAGCACTTACGATAGCACAATAGTGACTTTTACGACTCCTCTGGTCAACGTAGAATGAAAATGAAACGACACCCTTTCCACCTCAAATTTTTCTGAATGTCAGCCTTACGATTGTTTTTCCGCAGCACTTTGAATTAAAAGAGAGAAATTTATGTTTCACTTTGATGACCCATCAAAAACTACTCCCTCCTCAAGCCATTTTTGAGCATGGTGCAAGCACTCCTAATTACCTCTTCATTTTGGATGTTATTATGTCTTATTTCTCCAGCATTCAAGTAAAAAAGGGTCTTTTCCTTTTCTATTTTTTATACGGTTGCCATTCCTATCAATGAAACAATTTATAACTCAGGTTTTTTTGATGCATGGAAGCTAGCATTTTCCAATTTTTTGATATATTATTCATCTTCCAAATTACCGAGCAAATCATCTCTACTTTGCTACTATTTTATTTCCCATCTCCGCCTAAATTAACCTGCCTCTTCATGATTTTGTACAAGATATATTGCACTGAAATAGGTCATTCGCCTCTTCTAGACATCGGCATTCCAATTTATTTCTTCACACAGTAGTACCCACAAATGATGTCCTTATTATCTAAGAGTATTCCACCAGGTTACCCGATGCCTCGCATCGTTCGTCTGTCTCATCGTTGTATTTCTTCCACAGCATATCCTCTGGTTGCTCTCTGCACCGCTGCTGGTTTGTCTTCCCATTTCTTTTATTGGAGGCGAAATTTGCGCCAGATACTTTTGAAGCCGGAATTGCATCAATCAATTCAACTGAAAGGAGGGCCATTATACTATTCCATGATTCCACCGAAGCGATCCCCTGTAATAAGACAAGTTTCTACCGTTTCTAATACGCCTATGGCTCTCTACTTTCATACATCTCCTGGTGAGATCCTTCACAATTTGACAGCGCTTTCTTTGAAAGAATAGCATAGGCTATTTCGAAACTAAAAAGCATCGAGTGAAGCAGGAAGGCTGCAAGTAATACTGTGCACGTGTGGCTATTATTTTTGCGGTATGAAAGAAAATAGCTAACCAAGACATAGATTCTTTTGGTAATGAACGGACATATATTACTTTGATGCTAGTGAACGAATAACTGAAAGAAATTGCAAGGAAGGTGTCTTTATTATCTACGTTTAAATATTTTGCCAATTTCTAAAATGATTGGCTATAATCGAGGCATCTTTTTCTTTCCTTTTTTTTTTTTAATGACTTATTTGTGTCGTGAGCATGAGCTCTCTCTCTCTCTCACACTATAAAACTTTATTATAAAACGCAATATATATTTTAAATAAATCCTACTTAAATAAAGAGTGAAAAAAGAAAAGATTTTTGAATACAGAGTAAGCTGTAGAGTCTATTAAAAATTTGAAAGAAAATTTCATAGCCTCCCTCCTCATCACTTTCTATTTTATAAAAGAAGTCCTGCTCTATATTGATTGTGTGAGGAATAGCCCCCTATTTGTTTATCTTTCCTTACATGGAGTGTACATACAGAGGAGTGAGACAGTAATTGTGCAGCGAAAAAGAAGAACTTGCATTGAATGATATAACGATGTAGCATGGGTAGTAATGTCTCTTGTATACGCTCTATATGAAATCTTTTTAAAAAATATTGAAAGTGGATTCTCTATTCATCAGAAAAAAGGTGAAGGCAAATTTCAAAGTTCTACATGCCCTCCTTTGAGTAGATTTTCCTTTTTCTTTACAGTTTTTCTTCGATGGGAAGGGGGTATTTTCAATGTTTGTGGACAATGAGAAATCTTTTTTATTACAGAGAGATTTCCCTTTGTTTTTATGGACTTCCTGACTCCATTTTTTCTACTTTCTTCTGTAGCTCGTTACATAGGCATGACAACGTTCGCCTCTCTCTACTTTTAAACCCTATTTTTTTCCCCTTTTTATTCTTTTCTTGCTATATACTATTTGATCTGTGTTCGTTTAGTAACAAAGTTTTCCGATATTTTTTTGTAGGAGGCTGTGATCAATTTCCTGCTTTTAAAATTCATCTTGAAGCAATGCCTACCCTTTGCCCCTCTCGTCCAGGCTATCTCCTCTCTCCCTTATCAATTGGTCAGAGGTACGCCTTTCATTTTTTTTTGCCTGGATTTTATCATTTTCTTTCATTTTTTTTTTGGTTCTACCCTAGCATACGTTTCTTTTAGTATAGGTGATCAATCCTTGGTTATGCGTCAGTTTATAAACTTATTTGAAGCGAAAGAAAAATCAACCTTCACTTGGCATATCATAGCTATGGGTGGCGGTGCTCCTTATGCTCTTCAATTTGTTCGAGATCATGAAGAGAAAGTGAAAACTCTCACCCTTCTTGGTCCAATCTCACGGTATAATTTCTGTGGATTTAAAAGAATATTTTTACTAGAAAATTTCGTCATCCATAGAGAAATGGCTCTAAAAAAAAGTGAGGAGCAGAGTTGAATAAGACAGAAATAGGAGAATGAATAGATGAAAGTAGGAAGAAAAAAAGAAGATGATAGGAGGAAACTCTAGGAGAATGAGATATTTTAGAAGCTGTAAGCCCTGCTAAGAGTATATTTCATTCAATAGATATTTTCTTTGTTTGCTGTTGTACTTTTCTTGATGAAAATTGACTGTTAAAGCCTACTTTCTCTATTATTTCTTTAATGGGAAGTTTATTTGATGCAGAGTTTTATGTAGACTGCTTTTGGATGTGATTTTTCTGTTTGTGTCTTCTTTTCTACGCATTTTTTAGAAAATTAAATTCAGAGTATACTATTATGAAACCAAGGTTGGATTCCCTTGCAAAACGTGCAAAATTGAGTATAGATTTGATTGAATATTTCTCTTCATTTTTACTACACATGTCCACTGGAGGCTACCTCTCGATGATACTTTCTCAGCAACTACAAAGCAGCGAAGCTGCAGCGGATTCTTCGATTCACACAGCACAGGTGTGGGCGATGGCTTTTCATTGCCTTTAATTTTAGCAGTTTCATTTGTATATCTATTTTAGAAAGATTTTCACAAGGGAATGCAAAAATGGGTAGATGTGAGAGTGAAGTATGTTGAGTGAACTACTTTGTGAGAGAAAAAGAAATAAATAGAATTAAGTGAAAGAGAAAGAGAATGAACTACTTTGTGAGAGAAAAAGAAATAAATAGAATTGAGAGAAGGAGAGGAGAGCTCACATAATAAAGAATAGGAAGTATTATTTGTTAATTATGGAGAAGCCTACACATATTTTCAGTTAGTATGCATTATTATCTTCATTAAATACATTTTTTCTAAAAAATTATATGTGTATATCATTCCTTTTTGTAAGGAGTTACGTTTGATAAAAATGTATGCATGTGAGAGCTTATTTTTTTACATACATTTTTTTTAAACTTCTGTAGATGATGGAGGCTATGAAGATTGCTCTGTCTAATCCTTCTTTGAAGAAAGATTTGCCTCCCATGATGGGTGCACAACTTTTTTCTGAGCGTGTAGAGGGATATATTCAGGTAATAGAGGTGTATACAAAAGAGTTTGCTACAACAATGAATGGATGTCCATAAGTTAGTAAATAACGATTTCTAGAGAGTGTGAATTTCTGTATATTTCTTTTATTCTCTCTGTTTTGTTTACTTTAATAGTTTTGATCCTACATCTCTTCTTTACTTTGATGTTTTCTTGTAATTTATGAAGAAACTTCTCTCTTATTTTTATTATTTCCTGCGTCTTGAAGTTTTATTGCTTTGCTCTCATCTATGCTTGTGAATGGCCAAAGATTTTCATTAGTTTGGTTATTTTTTTCAAATAAGAATGAGGGAGTTTTTACTGCTAGGAGATGTTTATCTAACTTTCTATTTCTATTATTTGTACGTATCTTCTCTTTTTGCAAATTTCAGGATATGAAAAATTTTCTCAATATCTACAATGAGTTTCCAAGAGATACTGCTTCATTGCTTTCTTTTCTTTCTGTGCCTACATTAATAATTCATTCTAAAACGGATGCAGTTCTCAATTATGAAGAATTTTCTCTTTATGCAGCTTCCCATCTCTCTCATGTGCAAGTTGAGGTCAAGGATGTAATTTTGTGTATTTTCTTGGATTTAGAAAAATTCGTTTATGCTATACATTTAGAGAGGGGACTATTTCTTCAGCTTTGCTATATCTATCTTTTTTTTTATTTGTTTTAAGGATTCATTTTACTCTCTCACTCTGTTTTATTTCTTTCATACTTCTTTTGTTTGTATACTCTTTTTTTTCACCTCAGTTCTTCATTTTGTGTTTTTTTTTCAACGCATTTATCTCTCTGCCTATGGAGGAACTTTTCTTACTACTTTTTTCTCTCATCCTGTTACTCTCAGTTTTCTAATTTTTGTTCTTCAGTTTTCTATTTTTCCCCCTATAGTTGTTAACATCAATATCCTCCTAATAGGTTACTCTATTTTTTTTTTGTAAACTGTTTTTGCTTGCAGATTTTTGATTCTGCGCCTCATATGCTCTTTCTAACAAAGAGAAATGAAATTGAAGAATCTATTAACACATTCCTGCAAAAATATACGGAAGTGTAGCAATGAAGATTTTTGCTGAATTTTTGATACTTTTTACTGGTCCCCTGTTTCATGTATAGCATACTTTGCTTCTTTTTCTTAAAAGTATTCACTGTGTCCTCTTTATTATATTATGAAGCACTCTGTGTTGAGGAAATGGTATTTTGACTAGTTTAGTCATTCTTTGCTGTTACAAAGGATGCCTCCTTTTAATCTTTTTACTCCACAGTGTATGTACACTTTATTAAGATCCTACCCCCTCTTCTCCCATTGTTTTTTATGATTCTCTACCCATTATTTATAGTTTTACATCTTCCTTCTACTCTGTTGATTTTTTTTGACAAAGGTCCAAAGATAGACCCTTTTTGTTTATTGTTAAACTTTTTGGAAGCGTGTGGTGGATCTTTGTTTACATGGAAGAACGCAATGCTCTTTTTTTATATTTTTACTTCAAAATGAAAAGAGAACTTGCTTGTATGTAGCCGCTAAAACACAAATTATTGTCGATAGGATTCTTTGCTACTGCAACA
This sequence comes from Cardiosporidium cionae, assembly GCA_015476325.1. Taxonomy (NCBI): domain Eukaryota; phylum Apicomplexa; class Aconoidasida; order Nephromycida; genus Cardiosporidium; species Cardiosporidium cionae. The sequence goes on from JADAQX010000607.1 coordinate 17,630, forward strand.
GGGACTGTTGCAACTGCGTTTCTAACCTATATGACGGCTATAAGTAGAGCCAGAGGTTTGTAAAAATGGTGTAAGTTGCGTTGCTACGATGAAATATGCTGGTAGAGTCATGTAAGTTTTGCAGATTTGTGAAAGAGGAATAATGATGTGTCCTTCATTGATTCTGCCTATACAAAGTTTGCTAGCTCTCAGCAGGACCTATGCACGAGTTTTCTTGTTTTTTTGTTTGGCTGAAATTCCGAAATTTCTGAAGAGATTTATTAACTCAACGGAAATGTTGGCATTTTTAAAACCTTATTGAAGTTTTTAATAGACTATTAGTTCTCGTGTATTCTTTATTAGAGTATTTTCTCGCACAGGGTGTAATACTCAATATTTCTTTTCTCTATAGAAAAGGCAATTCTTCAGTTTCTATAATGCAACTTTACTCAACTCCTTCATTTACTTTATATAAAGAAATATTCGCAAAAAGTAGTAGACTACACTGAATGTGCTCCTCCTTTGCTAAACCTCGGATGAGGGAATGATAAATGCCTTTTTTGCGATTGTTAGAAGCAACAAGAATTGAATAATAGCAAATGGATTTAAATGTATTGAGATTCTTTTTCGTTTGTCATCTTGGGTCCTAATGTCTTTGATTGTCTTCGTGTCAGCATCCTTTTATTTACCATTATCCATAGGAACCCGCTTTACATGATTTTTGCTAGGCTTTTTTATTATTTACTTCTTTTTTTTTCCTAAAAGGTAGGTTTAATCTTTGTAGCGTTATATTGTTACCACCAGGAAGCATGCCAACTTCAATTTCCATCCTTTTGCGTTGAATTTCCCCCTTCTTTATCTTGACCCCTTTATTTGAAAGCGTCTATCGATTTAATTCATTCTCCATTAGCTTCTTTGGGTTTTTCCATCATATTAGACGAAAACATCTGTACTACAACCGGAAAATTGAAGAGATGCTAAGATGGCATTGCCATATTCTTACAGTGAAGTAATTTATAAAGTCTGGTTGAAGAAAGAAAGCTTTAGAATGGATAAAAATGCTTGTATATAGGCCACTATCTAAGAAATCCTAAACGATAATTTTGACTCGGCATTAAAAGAGAAATGTGCGACTTTTTAAAAGTGAAATCTGATTAATATGATTGTTGCTTGTCAGCAAAAGCTTTGTTTTTTATCCCCCCGATAAGAAGAATGTTCTCTATCAATCCTTAACGTGAACTTTTCGCCAATTGTTAAATGTAAAAGAATAAGCATATAAATCATTTGCTATGTATCGCATTTGATAGACACTTGTGCATGTTTTTTTTAAGTCCTTGCCACAAAAGTTCACATTCTCTATTTTTTGCAACGAATTCTGACAAAAAGGTTGCAGGGAACAGTTTTTAATGGAAAAGTTAGGTTAGAATGAAAGAATTTATTAAAATAAAGAAGCAACAATTGTTTAATTCTTGTATCGGTGCAATACTATGCTCTTAATGTAGGAAATTTGACTGGATTATTTATATGAAGTATTTTAAAGAAGATATATTCTTACATCTTGTAGTTAAACCAAATGAATTGGCTAGTCACACTGAGTTAAATTTGAGCCCGTAAGAACACGATAAAAGGGTTGCCTAGAATCACGTAAGCACATCAAACATCTTTATTTAAATGTAACAACTCTCAAAGTGACCGTAAGCTTTGGAGTATTTAGAAACCCGGATATTGTTATAGAATAAGTAATTAATTATGATCCAGTATAGAAAAACGAAGGCAAACTTAGCCTCGAGCGCCACTGGATAACGGGCATTGAATGGGGAAATTGATATACAAAAGCCTTATTTGATATTATCCAACTTATATTTTCAACCATGCATGTTAGAAAAAGAACAGGAAGATACGAGAGATACGGATTTTTTATTTTACTGGACATTATTTCAATTTTTACAATGTCCTATAAAGCGTAATTCTGCTATTTACAATTATATAAATAGTTTTATTAATTTAAATAGAAATTATTAATTATGCTATAAAGTTAAAAGCGTGAAAAGACATTTATATCTCGTTTGGTCCATTCATTACTTACGCATAGGCCCTTTATTGAAAACAGAATAAGTGAATTTATTGCTCGTAGCTCATTCACCTTTTAAGATAGCTTGCTAAATAAGGCTGAAGATGTAATATCTTTAATATGTCCCTGCTGAACCCTCTTACACCATCTTTTTTGTCATGCCATATATTCCACTTTTGTGAAAAGTAAAACTGCAGATTTGACAGATTCTTAATAATTTTGTTTCTTTTCATGAAATTGGTCCTAACTGTTAATACGGTAACGCTTGATCTTTTGCTAGACTAATCACTACTAGATATTTAGCGGGATATTTGCTTTTTAGCAAATAATGGTCTAAACATTTATCACTTCCACCTTGCCATAAAGTTGTTTTTCATTCTTGCATAAGTGTCTGCGCAAGCACATACCATCTAATGCTATTCATAGGAATAATTTATATTACACAATCGAGAAACATTGAATAATGAGATACACGCAGCTATACTCAGGTGTGTATTATGATAAGAAGTGGACGAAAAGATACGCCTTGATATTCTTACTAAAAAAAATACAAAAAGATACAAAAGTGAAGAAGGATAATTAATTTAATAATTTTACTTAGTTCATTTTGGCATGTCCTATCATAACATTACGTAATCTTACAGGTAAACTTTACACACCTATACGTACCTGCGGTAATTTATCTACGTCTAAAGCCTATGCGTTGTCTCCCAGATTCGTAATTATTTAGTGTACTACACAATTTTCATTTCAAAAAGCGTTAAGGATTCTTAAAAACGTAGGCAAACTGAATTTTTCATCGATGTGCATGCACTTATGCAAGGGGATTGGCTAGTGAGAAAATAGCACGTTACTTAGTGAGCCTATTTTTTCTCTAAAATTTGCTTTAAAATAGAGGAATCACCATTTCCATCAAAGTTAGGGGTATGCTGTACATTCCTCCCTTGGCTCAATTGCAACCACGGTAAAAAGGATACTCCAATGTACGCAGTAGTTCAATTTTCAAGTTATCTCCGGCCCCACCAAACGGAAACGAAAAAATATTTGGAAACACTTTAAAAAAAGCAATAAAAAGACTGGTTACTAACTTCACATAACTTAAAGTTTTCAAAAAATGGAAGGAGCATTGTAAAAGACAAAAGGTAACAGGGGAGCAGCGAGGAATGGTGAAAGTCGCTTGATGTATGTGTTTCGCTTACTGAATCTTACGCTACCGTGCAATATACGAATCGCTACCCAGCTAAGTTTGTGAGTCTGAGAAAATCGCAATTTACCGCTTACCTTCATCATTGTTTGCACTCCTCCGCATCGTTTTCTCCTCAATAAAAAATATACAAATCACTGCAACAAACCTTACCATTTGTTTACTTATTTATTTGAAAAAATGAGCTTTTATAGAAATTAGTTATTATTGAAAAAAATTTCAAGAATAGTTTGATTATCATTGCAACTTTGAGTTTGAATAATGTTGCTAATATTAACGGTTGGCACATTAAAATTTCTCTTTTGTTATTGCAATTTAGTGCAAAAATATAAATGAAACTGGGGACAGCTAAACGTTACCAGTTTTGCGATCGCGAACCGGTGCATTTTTTGATCTACTTATTAATAACGTAGGTTCGTTGCTACATCTGTTTTTGCCGGCTTCTTTTTATTTTCTCCCTTTGTGTTTGTAAGATAAATTTGTGCAATCCACCTGAGTCTTTATGTATTTGTTTATTTTGATAAAAATTGGTAATAATCTCAACCATAAATCTACCAAAAAAGAAAAATGGAACCCTCGTTTGGCAGTTCCGATCTGTGAATCCACTTTGAGGCGTATGCACTCACTTGATTATACTCTCTATATTCATGGACAATACTTTCTTGATATGCATGTAGAGACAGCTATTTTCCGTGGTTTAGTGTTGAGTTACCATAGTTAGGCAGAAAGAGAAGGCAGAATGAATTTCTTTTTTGTTTTTGGTTGGATTCTTCGTTTTTTTCGAAATGTTTTGTTACGACATAGGGAAGGAAATCCGGAAGTAATGATATAAAAATAGGGCGTTACATCTTAAAGAATTGTAATTTTCTTTGCTTTTAAATATTTTAGGTTTTGTAGTTTATGCACCACTTTTTACCAAGGCAGTTGCTTTAGCATCTACCACTTTTATGAATCGTACAGCTGTCTGTATTGTAGGAATATGGCGATGATTTCATCTTCGATTTACTTATCGCGTGAAAAACGTTTTTTTTTGATTCAATACTCTTCGTTGACAAATTTTTGTCATGTAGCTAGCTGACCCTATTTGTGAGGAGCTGAACTTGTAATATTCGCACGCTGTATATCTTCATCCCACCTTTCTGCACAGGAAATTGCGTGGTGGCTACAGTTGCTGTCTCTAAATTTTTGCTGCTGGATCCTGACTTGTGGTCTTTATATTTTCTCTTCTTGCGATATTGACGATCTCTTCATTTTTCAGAATTCTTAACTCCCTTCCCCAAAGGTGGCTGCCTATATTCTTTTTCTTGATGCGTTCAGATTGTGATTCTCCTTCTGTCATCTTTTCTCCTTCATGATCCTACCCCTCTTGAAAACAGCGAGTGCTTTCAATTTTATCACGGTAATTCATCCTCTCTATTTCCCATTGAAATGAATTGATATGTCACTTCTTTTGGCATCTCTGCTTTTAACTTCATACCTTAGGTATTTTGAAAAAATAATTGTTAGTGTTTTATTTTTCTTGTGAATCTTGACTTAACTCTGGAAGGCTTTAATCTTTTAAAAAATATTTTAATGCATGCTCCAGTTTTCTATTTATGCATTCAAAATCTCTTTACCATACTTATCACACAAATGGATAACCTATTTTTGGCACCTTTTAATCTTAATAAAAACCTCAGAAAATGCAAATTTTTTTTTTTTGCATACTTATAAAATAGATTATCGTATCTCATTTCAAAGGGTTAGAAGTAAAAATAAAGTAACTGAAAAATACAAGTAAAACTACAAGTATAGTTACTCCAAAATTTTCAAATAAAAATGGATAAGAAAAGGATTTTTATAACTAAAAGCTACTTAAAGAAGGAACTTCTTTTTTAAAACTTTTTAATCTATCATTTATTCTTGATATTCCTTTACTTTTTAAAATAAACCCAACGTATATAAAGGTTGCTTTAGTTGTAATTTTTCGCAAGGATTCCGTCTGCTCATCTACTTCCTTATATTCTCTTTGCTCAACTATTTAGAAATTTTTGGGTTCTCGTTTTACTTTTAACTCTATTTCTTCTACTTTTCCAAAACATGCATTTCTTGTATTGAAAGCTTGGCTTTTTCCTAATCTAATTTTTAATTTTTTTTCTTCTACTTTACCTTTCCTCGTCTCATTATCTTCTCCTCATCTCATTATTTTCTTCTCCCTCTCATGTTTGTATTTTCTCCCCCTAATCTTTCTACCCTCTCCTCCTAATCTTTCCATCCTCATTTCCCTACCCTCTCCCTCTAACCTTTCCTACCCTCTCCCCCTAATCTTTCTACCCTCTCCTCCTAATCTTTCCTACCCTCTCTCCTTTATTTCTCTACCTTTTCCCCCTCATTTCCCTACCCTCTCCTCCTCACTTCTCTACTCTCTCCCCCTAATCTTTCTACCCTCTTCCCCTCATTTCCTTACCCCCTCCCCCTAACCTTTCTTACCCTCTCTCCCTAACCTTTCCTACCCTCTCCCCCTAACCTTTCCTACCCTCTCCTCCTAATGTAATCTTTCCACCCTCTCCTCCTAATCTTTCCACCCTCATTTCCCTACCCTCTCCCTCTCTAACCTTCCCTACCCCTTCCCCCTCTAACTTTCCCTACCCCTTCCCCCTCTAACCTTTCCTACCCTCTCTCCTCCTCTAACCTTCCCTACCCCCTCTCACCTTCTTCACAAAGTATGTCTCTAAATATTTTTTTTTGTCTAGGAAAAATGTGGGGGTGGCTTACATTTCTACTAAAGGCTCTGCCTGCATTATATAGGCCACCACCTTCCAAAACAGCAAACCCAACGCAGCATGTTATCACCAATCGTGTCCATCCTGTGTTTTATCGCTATCCTTCATGGGCTAATCTTCGTACTATTTCAGCTGTCCAACTTCCATTTAACGATTTGAGAGGCAGAAGAAAATTTCTTCGCTGTTTTAGTGCCTCAAAGAGATTTCTTGTCGATGTCTGGCTGTACATCAAAGGCTATTATCTTGCCTATCGATCTGCAGGCCGCAATGCGATTATTACCACCAAGTATTCTGTAGTATCGTTTGTTCCAAAAACCTTGATTGTAATGTTTTCTCGCTACGTCAATGCCTTCTTCCTCTTCTTTTGCAGCCTGCAAGTTATCCTTTATATTTTTAACAGCGACACCTTTCCTGCATATGTTTTGCCCTTGAGTTTGATCACTCTCTTGTTTTTGGTAAAGGAGGCCATTGAAGATACCGCCCGCCATTTGTCGGATTATCATGAAAATATGCGGCCTGTCCAATGTTTTATAGAGGGTAGATTGGTGACCTTATCTCGAAAATCGTTGGCGCCGGGTATGGTCGTGAAAGTGAATGGAAATGAAGATTTTGCAGCGGATATGATATTATTGAATTGTTCCAATGCCTTTGGTATTGCCAATGTGAAGACACAGACATTAGATGGAGAAGCAAATTTAAAGCAGAAATATTGCCTCTCAGAGGTGCAGAAACACTTTCAAAACGATGCTATTTCGGGCTCAACAACGCTTCATATTCTTTTTGAACCTCCTTGTGGAGATCTGTATAACTTTACGGGATCTGTGATGGATAGCCAGGGGTGGGCCACCCCACTGACGGTGGATCAGATTCTTCTTCGTGAGACTACTCTGGTGAATACCGAGTGGATCCTTGGCTGTGTTGTCTATGTGGGTGCAGACACTCGCATACAGAGAAATGGCACACTCAAACCCCGCCAGAAATGGTCCAGGATCGAAAAAGCCTTCAATTCTCATGTTTTCACCTTGAGTTTTTTCTTGATAGGCGTGGCTATACTGTATGCTGCTCTGTCTCGTTGGGTATCTCCTCTAGGCACGCCACTGCCTTGGTATTTAATGGGTATTCAAAAGGATTCCTTCTTATCCATTTTTGTGAGTCAGTTGATTCGTGGCTCCACAATTGTGCCGGTGGACGCTATACCCCTTCAAGAAGTTATTCGTTGGCTTCAAAACAAAGTTCTCCATAGTAATACAAAAGGTGAAGGCTCCATTAAAGCGAGGAATACACAATCCTTGGAAGAAGTGGGTGCCATCACAGATGTTTGGACCGATAAAACGGGAACTTTAACCGAGAATAAGATGCGTTTCTGTGCCTTCAGTATGGGTATGCATTGCTTTTCATCGGCAGGAGATCGGTCTATCCCCCCTGGGCCATCGTCAGCGGCCTGGCGGACGATTCCAGAGCTTGAGGCGCTGTTTGCTGCCCATGTCTGCATGGATCGGGATGCTATTCATAATTATTATGCGATAGAGGCCACATCGGATGAGAAAAACGAGGCTTACTTCTTTTTTTTAACCCTCTCGGTGGCCCATAGCGTCCTGTGCTTCCACAAGCATTCCATCGCTTCCCCTCAGCCTACGGAGGCGTTTGTAGACACACAGAGGGGCATCACGTGGCAACGGCTGCCCCTTGCCTCCGAGTGTACGTACAATGCCCCTTCCCCGGATGAATCTGCTTTGGTGTGGGCCGCTCGCTATATGGGGATTGAATTTGTTGCTCGACCCACTATGTCGACCGTAGAGCTCCTCATCACCTCCGATTTTGCCTTGGAGATATTCTTGGGTGACCGTATCCGACGTGTCTTCCCAGGCGTGGCGGTCTCTCTTGCCGCTCTTCAGCCCTATTGCCAGGTGATGGCACAGACGCTGGGTGTAGCAGGCGATGCTTCCACACGATGGGTACCCATGCTTCATTATACCCTCATGGATATGCTAGAATTTGATAGTGAACGTCGACGAATGTCCGTGTTGGTGGAAGATAGGGAAGGGAAGGTTTATTTATTAGCAAAAGGTGCGGATGATGCGATGTTTAATGCTACCACCGCTTCCCAAGATTTGAATATATTTTCTTCCACCCTCTCTCGCTTTGCCACAGAAGGCTTAAGAACCCTCGTCATGGGCTATCGTCCGATAGCGCTGGCCGACGCCGTGGTCGTCAGAGATGCACTGAAGGCGGCCAGGCAGCTATTTAATGAAACGGATCGTTCTATAGCTTTAAATAACTGTATTTTGGGTGTAGAACGGGAGCTCAAACTCGTGGGATGTACAGGCATTGAGGATCGACTTCAGGTGGATGTTAAGGCAACACTGGATGCCTTGAAAGCGGCAAATCTTCGTATTTGGATGGTTACGGGAGATAAAGTAGAAACCGCTACGAATATTGCTTTTGCGACGGGGCTCTTAAATGATGATGCCTATAATGCGATTCTATCTGGGACAAACAATGCAGAACTGGGAGCTCGCCTCAAGAATCTTCGTGATTATCAAATTGATACAAAGGATAAACCCTCAAAGATGGGTAGGATGTGGCAAAATGTTTCCACGGAGGCACCCTCCCAAGAAGCACTTTTTCCTGAGGTAAGGAGGGAGACAGGAGGGCGATAGAGTGTGGGATGCGAGGTCAGAGAAAGAGGGGAAGGGGGAGGGAGGCGAGGTCAGGAAGGTGGTATGGGGAGAGAGCGTGGGTGAGGCGATATCAGTGTGTTAATGACGTAGCAGGATACGTTCTTTTAGACTCTAAATGTCAAGGTTAAGAAAGGGGATGAATAGGTTTATGTACAAGTAAAAATTGTTTCTATCTACACTTTGGGAATGACTGTAATCCAAGGAGACAGTTGATAAATTTTATATATATAAGCAAAGCGCCTATGCGTGATACAGTTTTTTGAATGCCTCTTCACACAGTTTGCTGCTCATTTTTGAAAAAAAATGCATTTTGAAGCAAAACGTTTAGCTTCTTTGATGGAGATATGCACACGCATGGGTCTTACTCTTGTAAAAATCTTACTCTTACAATTGATATTATTATTTTATATTTATTTCTCTGTCTACACCGTAATTCTGCATCTTTTTTCTTTTCATTCTCTATTTTTATGCAAACAGAGGCCTATCGTCTATCTTTTTGCTTTTGATGTTTCGATTTACTTTGCCGTTACTTTCATTCTTCTTCTCTGTTCTATTTTATAATTCTTCCCCCCTCTCACCTCCATTTAAGGTTGATTATGGCCCCCCCATACTCTACCAAGGATCCATTCCATCTTCTCATCATCCCACGTTTTCAGAGGGACCTCTAGAGAGACTGGATGTGTATGAGAGGTTTGCCTCTGCCGCTGTATGTAATCTCCCTTCATGCGTCGTCGATAATGATTTCCATGACACTGAGGAGAATGAAGATGTTGAAAATCAATCCTCCGACGTGATGGGTGTCCCCTATTTTCATACAGTTGAGCAGCCATTGCCTCTCCTTCAAGGGGACACCTCTGTTATGGTGGATGAGAATGAAAATCTTGATGTGGAATCCGATTTCCCGCTGAATCGGCAGATTTCTAAGGGAAAATTCTCTTTTTCTGGCATGAGTAGAGATGAGCAGACAGATGAGCAGCATCCACCACCGGAACTGCTGACCACCAACCTTTGTATAACTATGAGACGAGGTGGGCTGGATGGGACGCAGCACACAAATTCTAGCCAATTTCAAGTTCCCCGGCAGTTTCCCTCCTACACCTCGCAGTATTCTCACTTTAATCTGATTGTGGATGGAGATGCATTGACAGCATTTCTTTCAAATTCCATTCAGAGGGCGGAATTTTTTCGTACAGCTCTCCTGGCGCGAGCCATCGTTATATGCCGCGCTACTCCACGGCAAAAATCTTTTTTGGTTGAATATTTTGCATCTTTCTATCCTCACAGTGTTATCTTGGCTGTGGGGGATGGTGCCAATGATGTGGGTATGATTAAGGCTGCCCATGTAGGTGTGGGAATTTGGGGGGAAGAAGGGCCACAGGCGGCCAATGCGGCTGATTTTTCAATTAAATCATTTTTTCAGCTTCGTCGGCTACTCTTTGTGCATGGGGCTGAAGCGCATCGCAAGAATAAGATGATTCTGCATTTTCAACTTTTTCGAGGCATCCTTTTTGCCGTAACTGAACTTTTATTTTCAGCTGTTAGTGGCTTTAGTGGTGCGGAGGTATATAATATCTGGATCAAGCAATTCTTTACTCTTTTTTTCATGAGTTCCATCATCCTCTATGGCTTTACGGATCAGTTTTTACCGCATTCTATACTCTTGCAAGCCCCTCTTTTCTATGGTTTTCCTCCTTCGACAGTATGGCCCTTCAATCGCGATCGCCGTGGCCGCTCTGCGCATTTTTTTTTCTCTGCTTTTCAATGTGTGGGGAAGCCCTTTCGTTGGCTGTGGCAGCGGTGTTATAGCTGTGTGTGTCCGGCTAGCGGTCCACAGCGTGCCACCTCCACCTTTGCTTTGACTAGGAAAGAAGATTTACGGCCAGAAACAGGGATAGAGTGTAGTCCACAGGCTTCACTGACCGCCTTTCGTGAGGGAGGAGAATCATCATCCCTCTGTCAGCGTTGGATACGAAAAATTCGCCGAGGTTCCCCCTTACTTTTTGGAACAGAATCGTTTGTGGTATGTTCACTCTATGGCCTCTACGCTGCTGTCGCTCTGGTTCTGATCATTACCAACGGCATTGCTTGGAAGAATGGGGGGATCTCAGCTCTCTCTATTTTTTCCGTGAAACCTGGGCAAAGAAATATAGATGTCGCTACCATCGGTCAGATTCTTATTTACGAAGAAGTAGAGATTCTCTTGCTCGTTATTCTTATCATGAGCAATACGTATTCCTACGTTATAGCATCCGTTTTTGTTTTTCAACTTGTGGCCTTGGCTGCTGTATGGTTTGGATCCTCTAGGAGTTTAGCCATTCTCTCTTTGGTGGATGCTGAGACACTTTTTGGAACATTTAATGCCGCTTTGTTCACACCTAGCGTTCACTTTACAATTATTCTTAGTACTGCCGTCTGCTTGCTTCCACTTGTGGCATTCATTATGTTTCAATCACTTCGTAAACCCACCAATCAGCAGCTTGTTTTGGAGCGCATTCGTACGGGTGAAGATACTCTGATTGTTGGCCGTCGAGATCGTGCAACTGCCACAATGATGGTTCCACGATCAACTCTCTATGTTTTATATCAAGGTTTTGGTTCACAGCATGATGGGAATCGCCCGGGCCTGAGAAGTTTATGGAATACGTGGCAAGGGAATAATGTTGAGATAACTCACCGAACACAATCTTCGGCTCCTTCTTTTCGCACTACACGTGACAGTCTGTAATATTTTTGCTATTTTGAATCCTCTTATAGTTTATAAACATTTTTAAAATACTGTATAATTATTATGTTTTTTTTAAAAAAAATTCTAGGTCCTATGAAATTTTTTAATGTGTTGAACGTTTGCCTTAATGCATTCGCTATGATACGTAGTTTAACTTGGTATTTGCTGTGAGAATTGAGGTACTATTCATTTTTTTTGCTGCCCACAGTACTTTTTTTCTGTGTCATTGTTGCTATATTATTTGAGAGTAGGCACTGCCTCTAACGCATTTTGATTTTTTGTAATGTTTCTTCTAGCAATACTGAGCATAAACCAAAGTTTTTGCATTGAATGCTTTTCGCTTGCTTTGATTGTTTCAAATGCATTTATTGCATTATCTCTGCTGTATAATGTATCTTTTAATTCACGTTTAAAACACCACATGGGCTGTGTGCATCATTTATATTTTCGTTAAAAATTTACTTATTGAAAACAGATAGCTACGACTACATGTCTCTTGCTTAGGGTAGTCTTGTAATTTGAAATGATATTTCATTTTGGTTTTACACGATTTTTTCAGGATCTGATTTACAGTGCATATAATTTAAGTTCTTTTGTATCTAGAAAAGTTCTGTCTTACAAAAATTTTCCGTTTTTAAAAAGGTGTATATCTTCCCAATGATATTTTTTATCAATGAGTTATAATTGGCACACAATGTAGATTATGCGTTTTCTGCCAACTTCAATGGCTTTATACTTTGCATAATGATTTTTTCCCGCACTTTTTATAATCTAGTAAATGTCTGAATTTGATCACTTTTTGCCGGGTGAATTTACCGCCTGGAAAAGTGTAGAAGCTATTTGCAAATGCGAAGAGTTTCGGGTAGCTTCATAGAATTAATTTGTACGTTTTGCATGTCCAGAAGCAGGTGAATAAGCTGCTATTTTATTTGCCGTAGTATTCTACATTTCTTTGTAACAATTTCAAAGTTGCTTTTTTTTATGTTAGAATAGTATAGCTTGAATTTGAAGATTGAACAGGGAGTTGAATTTGGGGTTTAATTTTCATCTACCTAAAAGCTGCACAGAATTAGATGATGAACTAGAAGGACGAAAGGGAATAAGATTAGCATCTAATCTACTTTTTTCCAAGAAAATGGAAAACAAACACTACGAATGCAGATTAAATAGAAACGAATAATCGTTGTTTCCATCTTGCTAATAGGCTTGTATGATAATGCTATACACGTGGATATTCAAAGCTGTAACTCTTGCTTCTTAGCGGAGATGAGTTTGTACGTTAGCTTTCTGGATTTGAATGCAGTATTCCAAAAACACTACCGGTATATTTATAGTTTTATTGGTGATTCTCTTCTGATAAACTCCAAAGTTGTAATAATTTGGCGCTTCTTAAAAGTTTTGTAAGCTTTAACTGGAGCAAAATCGAATATACTGTAGTTATTCTTCATTTATCATTTTACTGCTTTAGCAAAAGAAGCGGCGGCTGTCCGTGAAACTACATGAACATCCTTCATCTTTTCTTTAATAATTATGATTATATTTGCTTTGTATTTTGGATAAAAAACTTAAATAGCTCCATGTATAATGAAAATATCATCTTCCTATTTTGTTTTTAATTTCTACGTTGTTACGTACTTATTCCTGGACTGCAACAGTGACCACAATGTGTTTTGCGTACCCATTTTATTTAGCAGATAGAAGCGAAAATTACCTTTTAGGTTACTGTGTCTAAATTGTTCATCTATTCCAACATTATTTCGATGTTCTTACTTGCTTTATGTGCAATCGTGTAAGTAGAGACTTCCCGCTGGTTTAGTAATGTTGGCCAAATTATCGGGGGTAGAGTTACGGCTCTAACCTTTAAGAGTTATTTTTGGGTGTAAAACTCCCTGAAAAAATTTCCTAGGGGCGGTTTGCCTTTGTATTCTTTCAAAAATGCTTATGAGTTACGGTTTTGCATGAAATGTAAAGGAGTCACCACTGCCGTAGGATGAACAAAGAACAAAATCGGACATATGCTATTCTTCTTTCTTTATTGTACACATGTTGTAGATAGTAGAAATATGCGAAGTTCAGAGTGTGAAGCAGCTGCTGAAATTACAAATGACTTTTTTGGAAACTTTTCAAAACTCTATCGTAAAGTAAGAGACATTGGTAAAATTGGAAACCTGATAATTGATTTTTCAACAAAAGATGCAGAACATTCTAGTCCAAAATAGAGAGTACACCGTAATAAATCAAACATTTTTTGGTGCAAGGGTTGCATCAGAAGGGAATCCTTTCAGAGAAATGCGGTGCGGCGTATTTGAGGAATGAGACAATGTATTAGTAGGTAATTCTAGGAAGTCGCTTCGATCATTCAACGAGATTAGTTTATTCTCGCTTTCAATAGAAAAAAATTCCGGAAAGACATCCTCCATATGTTCAAATGTACAAGCAGCAAAAGAACTTTTGCTTCTACCACTATTCACGCTCGACTCCGTATCTCATGGCCATGTTGCTTTGTTGCAGAAATATCCCCCTCATAGCCTCGAAAGTTTTGCAGAGATGAAATATCTGTATTTATTCCAGAAAGAGAGTGGAATCGATGCTGTTTGTTAGACAAAAGAATTCCGCTATGTTGCGAAAATAAAGTAGGGCGGGTGGCACGTGCTCACAACTCAATTCCAGTAGTACCTGTTGACACATTTACATTGTCGAATGCCAAATGCTGATTGCTTTTACAATTTTTATTATGTGATATTGTTTGTGAATTAACACCGGTTAATTTTATTTCTTCCTTTTGTTTTTCTTCCTCATA